>JAOWAW010140675.1:0-10824 GCA_028565695.1 Nicola tetela
CTCTCTCTCTCTCTCTCTCTCTCTCTCTCTCTCTCTCTTTCTCTCTCTCTCTCCCTCTCCTTCTCTGTCCCTCTCTCCACCTTTCTCTCTCTCTCCCTCTCCCTCTCTCTCCCTCTCTCCATCTTTCTCTCTCTTTCCTACTCTCTCATTCTTTCATACTCTCTCCTCTCTCTCCCTCTTTCAGTCTTTCTCTCCTATCTCTCGCTCTCTCTCCCCTTGTCTCTTTCTCTCACTGTCTCTCCTTCTCTGAAGTCCAAATAACGGTCGTAGTCGTTGTCCATCACGGTAAACTCATGTAATGGTTTCTTGAACAGTTTAACTTTACGTCGCTGTGAATCTACTAATGGTGGAGCATCTTGATTTGGAGTAAACCTCGCTGAAAGCCTAACCCCCAAATACACCTATGCCGGTATAACGCGTTTGGAATGATGTAGATTTATCAGTGGACTTCGACTTCCTTTTGGCCGGGGTTATTAACCCTGATTTCCGCAGAAAATGTCCGGACAAGAACGGGATAAAATAACGCTGAAAGCCAGTTTAAGTTGACTAAGTTCAACTATCCCATGCATGGCAACAAACTGATTCCGAAGAGCGCCTCAACACGTGTGTTATCTGTTGCACCAAAATTAGCGAAAACAGACTAGCTGAGGTGGCCTGGAGAGTTTGCTGGTCGCGTGACATTTGCGAGGTATTGCAATGAACATTTTTGCAGAGCGCGAGTATTTCCCCTAGCAGTCACTAACCCGCACGTTAAGAGTCGGTGGCACAAAGCAGCGCCCTGGGCCTTCTCACTCCCTAAGCAGTAGGATTAGGTACGGACCGTCGGTACAGCCGATATCGAAAGGTTAGGAGCAGCTCCAAGACGCGGGTCCACGAGGGGAAACCCCCTTGGCGGCTGGTACGTCGACAAGTCAAAGACGATTTTCCGACACTGCCCGCTTCGAAAGTTTTGACTGAAGCAAACGGTGAAGGAGACTATGTTTGGGTGTAAGTGTGTTGTTGATGAGGACCTCGAGAAATAATGGCCTTGCCCCTCAGCGGATCCCGCGAAAGACTCACAAAGAAGGGAAGCATAAGTGCTTGGCAACAAGCTACAAACAGTCGAACGAGCGGCCATCACGCCAAGAGCTCGTGGGCGCTCTCATGGCATCTCCACCTGTTCATTTTTCTCATTTTCTTGCGGCCGGCCGTCTTCGCGCGGCCTGAAGGCGGCGGTGAACGAGAACGACGTCCGTCCATAAGCTGTAAGTGGATCTAACGATCTAACGGCAGGCGCTGTAGCCGGCCATTTTGAACTGGTAAGAGCAGTGACAGCCGTGAAAATGAAGCACTGGAGATCCCACATAAAACTGCTACACTCTGTCATATACTTCTACAAAGAGCCAGGGAGGAGTAAGGAAAAGGCGTGGTCTTCGATTCTTCGCTGTCCCGTGGGTATTAGCCTACATTTGCAGGAGCTGAGAGCAATTTGCAAGGAATACGGTTCGTGTATATCTCGGTATTTTATCCCTGGCAGCGTTTACTTCTGAGTCTTCCGACGCCATTACTAATGGTTGAAGTGCCGCTACCGACCTGTTCCTCCGTGGGTGTGCCTCAGTATGCGGTTAGCACTCTGTGTCGGGTACTCTCGCCCTTAATTCATAGATCTTCGTGAAATACCAGCAGGCATAAACGGGAAGTCTATATATACTAGTATGGAAAAGCTTCTTTTTCCGGCCTTTTTTTCTAGTACTAGCCCGTCCGAGAGATGGTGACAAGTCGTTTTCGGCACGGAAAACTGGCTCTGCGCATACGTGCCACTGTAAAACACGATAGTGGACTACGCGGTTAAGTCTCTGATCTTCCACTTACTCGGATCCTAAAAAGATAAAGATGAGAATCGCAAAATATGCAATCTTTTAAATTTTGATAATCTATCCACTGAATTGGGAGCGCGTATGAGTGTGTGGAAGACTCGGAAGCTGTGAAATGTTATTCTCTTCTTGCATCCACTTTACTTTTTACTCTTTTCAGTGTTTTTTTTTTCTTTTTTCCTGACAGACGACCATCCTCTTCGAGTAATGACCTTCGTTGAAACGGACACGGTTCGCATTAACTGTGTATTCCCTTCCGATATCGAGACATTATCCAGTTCTTCTTTCGAGTACATGTGGAGATTAGACGGTCTGCTCCTTCCTCACGCTGTCAGCAAACTGCTGGTCTTATCACCAGCTAAACTGTGGCACAGCGGTCGCTACACGTGCCGAATGTCTTTCAAAGACAAGCAGGGCAAGACTCGCTTCGCTTCGGGCTCGGTGCTCCTGCGGGTCGTGCGTCATCAGGACTGGGACACGATTACACCTCACCCCAAGCCTCGGATCTACACCGTCCGTTGGTCTCGGAAAGATTTGACAGGCGAAGCCAACTTCACCGCTACGTGCTTGGCAAGCCGAGGGCAGAATACCGAGTGGTTCTACAGCAGGGTGCCTCTTCAGCATGTGCCATCCCTCGCCGGGCGTGTTAGTAATGTGTCCGGAGAGGCTGGCTCTACGCTAACGCTGACCAATGTGAGCGTTGCGGACAAAGGAGCGTTCACGTGCGTTGTAAAAAATGCTCACGGGATCGACGCCTACACCTTTCCTCCTCTTGCTACAGGCAAGTATTTTCTGTCGTTTTGAGAAAAGACGATTTGCTTGCATGAAACATGCTTGTAGATGTGCTGTGACCTACGATATCGACCAATGGTGTTCTGGCAGAGTGTTGATGGGACCTTCAATGCAACTGAACAGCTCTTGATCAATTTTTACAGGTAGTAATGACATTCTCTCCCTGACCCTCTCCCTCCCTCCTTCCCTCTCTCCCTCCCTCTCTCCCTCTCTCTCACTCTCTCTCTCTCTCTCTCTCTCTCTCTCTCTCGTTTTATCTTCTCCCGGCTGCCATGACCATATGTTCTGGTTCTCCACAATAGGACAGAGTTCGGATACGGCGAAGGATTCTCAAGGTCAGTAATACTTGATCTATGGACCACTCTCTTATGACCATTGAGTCTCCTAGATCGCACCACTCTCTCACGACCATTGAGTCTCCTAAATCGCTACAATTCGAATCCATTGAGTTAAAGTCTTTGTAGAAAACTGGTCGCTGCGTTACTGGTATTAACACACCAACGTGTTTTAGTGTGAAAGCAAATACTAAACATGTAGATTAAGGGTGGCATCCCCTCACATGCTCTGTTGCAACTATTTTTCAGTTATTGGTGGAAAACCTTCCTCCAAACCACTTCTAACAGGCGACATGGTCAGAAGTTAAAAAAAGTATTGCCTGGCTGTCGGTTTTCTTGCACGTCCAATAAATCCACAGCATGCTGTGCAAAGCCTTTCTTTTGCCTTCAACCTTTAGCGCCCACAGCATTCTGAGACCTTATTTACTTAGTAGATGAATCTGCTTAAACCCGCTTCTGGCAGTGATCTGCGTAATGAACTCGTGAAATCAGTGCCTTCTGGGCTTTTGGCTAGGCAAAAACGGGCGATTTTACGACGTGGTGGCTGCGTCGAAGTAGCAAATTTGTATCCTCCGGCTGCATGAGAGACATTTACAATGCTCATTTCTCAACACTACAAATTTTCACGCCTCCATTACTCTAGTTCAGGCCTTGATCAAATTTTCCCAGTCCAAGCCACGTACATGGACTACAAAACGATACTACAATTTTTGAAAATAACGCTTCCTATTAACGTTATGCGCTATTTTAATGATCGGACTCGTGAAAGATCGGATTAATATTATATTAGAGTTAGACCATATCTCCCCTGTGAGACAACGTTTCAAAACACTGTAGTATCGCTTTTTTTTTTTGAAAGGCTGTATATTAAGATGCCGAAAAGCCGTCTTCCAGCTTGACACCAAAGACAAAGCTGTAAGAGCTGAAGAACATTTGGGATTTTAACTCTTCAAGCTCCATTTTCTGCTTTTCTGAGTGAGATAAATATTCAGTTTATTTTTTTCGCTGAAAGGGTTCTAAGATGAACATATTTCTTTGAAGATGAAGAAACTGAATGAAATCGAAAGCCTCAGCACAGTCCTGTGGAGGGGAGACCACCCGTAAGTGCTTGACGAAAACAGCTCCATTGAATAAAACCCCACCGAGCACTTATTAAAAGTCCTCCATAAACAACAGGTCTCTCTTAGCATCAGCATTCTATGTTTCGGAAACGTTTTGGCTCAGTTGGCTGACCCTTTATCAGGTTTAGTCTTCTGGATTGGATCATATAGCAGAGTTTTGAAGAGGAGTGTGTGTTCTGGAGTACGCGTTGAAGGCGCCTGTTGGGTATGTGAGAGGTGTAGTTGAAGTGTTGTGATACGGTGAATGAGGTGCGAGGTAACATGAAAATTCAGGTGAGCGTGTGAAGATCTGGACACTGAAATCTACTTTAGTAAATCCAGCCAGATTGCTTAGCTCTATAGCCTCTGCATCATTGTATCTGTTCACGGTTGCTTTTTGTTGAGAGATCGATATGGCTTCTTTAATTCTCCGGGCTCCAAAACATAGAATGCCGGTGCTAAGAGAGAACTGCTGAAAGTTATGAATTCCCAACAAGAACATACCCTATCGTAAAACCCTCCTGTTAACTGTATATTGATCAATGACGCGCAGGGTCCATTGAAATCCCGGAGGCAGCGCCGGCAAGACCTCTTTGGTTGACAAGCGCAGCTGTTGGTGGCTCATGCGCAAAGCTGTCCTGGAATCCGTCATATCAGTCTTCAGCGGCGGGCTTTGTTGAAACGTACGATATTGATTACAAGATGGTGTCTGATGAAAAGGCAAAATGGCTGTCGTTGGCGCGGATGGTTGCCAGAAACATTTCCAGCGCTACTGTGTGCGGTCTTCAGCGCTCTCAGGAGTACGTTTTTGCACTAACAGCTGAAGCTAGCCCTGGAAAGTACAGCCAAAGAACGCTCTCTCCCCCGGTGAAGATCATCCACACACCTGCGGCAAACACAGGTAATCCGTATGAAGAGGTTTAATATTACTCTAAATATTATCATGATCACTTCGTGAAAACGTCAGAGATTTTAAAGCCTAAAGTTCCAGCGTCTTCACTCACTTCCATGAATTACTGCAAACACTTTGCCGGCTCATTGATAAGAATCTACTACATAAACTGGATGTGTATACTATAGCATGAACTCCACTCTCATCAGAACACATTTTACTCTTGCAAGACTCAGTAGCTCTTGCCAATCTATAGCAATGAAAATGTCCTAGTTGAAGATTAAAACTCGAGGGGTGAAAACGTTTTCAACTATGATCAGGCTGAGTTGTTTTCAGTGGATGTAGTTTCTTGAGCTCGCTGACGAACACTGGCTGTGACTGCGTAAGACAATTGATATCAAAACCGTCCCGCCGTAAGATCTGACATTAATGGGCACAGCACAAAGCATGAATTCAGAGGTTTTCTGCAGAATTTAATTAAACCTGCAAGCCTGCGAACATGTCAATTACATGTAGTTAGGCTACCAGACGAACCTCTTCATGAGTGATGCTTTATAACAGAAAGCTACAGTACATTCACAAATTCCTGTCACCTATCACCAATGCAATGGTAACCATGTTACCATAGTGATAGGTGACAGGAATTTGTGAATGTACTGTAGTTAGAACAGAGAGAATCTGAAGGTGTGTACTCTGTAACATGTGCAGGCACTTCAGTATACCATTTATTGGAAGTTCATCGTCACTGACAAATGATTTCACTTTTATCTGATTAAGTTATTATTTAACTAATTGTATCACAGTTTTCTGCTGTTGACTGTTTTCTTTGTGGTAAAGGTTACTCTCGCTGGAGTCTGATCCTGAAAACACCTGCCAGCCTGTTATTGGCACCAATTGTAACATGTACAACATATATTGATCAAGGCTGGATGGAGGTAAAAGTGTGTTAGGTTTGACATCTTTTAAGGAGAAAGAATAAATTATCTGCAGATGTGTAATCAGAAATCCCAATCCTTTTTGTGCCTTGACAGCCATGTGCCACATAAACTTACTGGCAAGACTCAACAGTAAAAGCTGCACTGTGATAAGTTGTTTTCATAGCACTCACTATCACCTTGAACATTGTCTTGTTTTTACTGTCTTGGTGCCATGCGACATGGAAAGACACCCACACTCCTTTCAACAGCTAGCGTCCACTTTCATTCATATCTTTCTAATGCTCACTCAGAGTTCTGAAGAAGTTTGATCTTTTTCACTTAGCTGCTCTCGTGTTCACCTTCACATCACTATAGACAGTCAATTGTGATTATTCATGCATAATTTTTATTTTGTTAATATGGTCTGCACTGATTCTTGCTGTCTACCTACAGTTAATAGAACCATTTGTTCGCAATAGATCAACTTTGGATAGATTGACAAATTTCGCCAGACAAGCGACACACTCAGCTGGTGGGCAGGCCATCTCTAGCGGTGCGCTAAGGCGGGAGCATGTCAACAGATCTCATTCAAACTTCAAAACTGAGCAGAAAGAATGCAGCCTTGTAACAACACTCCATGTCCCTGTTGCCTTTCCATCAACAATGACAGAGAGTGACGTGCAGCACCAACTAAGATTATCCCTTCAACAGCTGTCCGTCCTTCTCAACCACAATGTTGTGGTAAAACAGTGCAGAGTTGAGGAGCAGAACTGCACCATTCTGTTTCCCTCTCTGGCAGGAGAGCTGCTTTGCCATCGACAAGCAGCAAAGCAAGAACCTAATGATCCGAGGACAGTTGGATGTTCACAAAGTCCATCTGGACAACCATCTTCTGCTTCCCAAATTCTACAAACTCACTCAGTGATGCTGCTTGTTTTCCAGGCGGTGATTGTGCCACTGACTGTGCTTGCTGTTTGCCATTGCTAGCAGCATCAAGACGTCAGCATGACCATATGCACCCTTCAAAACACTTTTGGACTTTCTTCCGGAGAATGAAGCATGTCGTTTGCCAATAGCTATCAATTTGGACTCAGATGAGTCAGCCTTCTTTGTTTCCATGAACTGATTGCTGTTTGCCATGTAGCATCACCACATTGAGTCACTGTTTGTTGCAGCAAATTACTGACAACACCTATATTAATTCTTAGTGCAATTTTCACAAGCTCTCTTCTTCACGTCACTTATTGTTTATTCTCTGAGTTTGTTGAAACCTGAATTTCATTGTACACTTCTGCATGTGTCAAATTTTCAAGATGAGATTTCTGCTGGTTTTCTGTGTGAAACGGATCTAGTATACGTTGAAGCAAAATTCTGGTACATGTGAGAACATCATGCATTCCTACAAAGGGTTTAGTAAGCGGTTCCAATTCTGGAATGATAACATTCTTCCGCTGCTGTCACTGGTCAGCATACTGGTAGCTCTGTTTCTTAGGATATAAGCATAGACTTGTATGCACTTAAGTTTTTTTTTTTGTTGTGTTTTTTTTTTAATCACTCGCCAGTTAGGTCGAGCAGTGCCGTGGAAGTCCTCCCAGACCAGCCCCCACCATTGCGATGACAATTCATTATGGGCACAGGGATTTGTATGGACAACCACAACCCATCCCACCCAAGCAGCCAGGCTCACCCTGCAGCAATGCCAAGTTTGGCGATAGGGGAATAACCTGCTGCATAACTGCTTAGAGTGTTCAGGGTGATTTCCTTTTTTGATTTGAGAGGGAGGAAACTGGAGAACCTAGAGGAAACCCTCAGACACAGGCAAGGAAGAGAAAAAATATAATGCTTTGAAGCCTGATCGATATCTACCGTCATCCAACTTTTGATAGCAAGCTGAAACTTTATCTGGTCAAGTGAGCAAGATGAGCTGTGTAGTGTTTGCTGACAGGCTTATCTTCTTCCCCTCATCATGATCATTTCTCTCTAATCCCCTTCAAGTTTCTGGACTACTGATGCTGAGCTTGAGTGTTTGTGATTGATCCTTGGTTGAAACCCCTTCACTGGACATACAATAGTCAGCAGGACTAAACAAGCAAACCCCTGCCTTTCTGTGTACTTCATTTAACAAGCTGGGCAACAGCAGTTGGCTTATCATTTTGAACTGAAGAGAAGACATGTGTATTCAGGGCAAAACGTCATCAAGTACAGACATGCAGCTCTAGGTCTATTGGTGTATGAGCCAGTGACTTGTACCATTTCATTAAACTCCTGGTGTGATATTGTTTAAATATTCCACTCTTCCTATCAAGAGCTAGAAAGAGAAGAATTCTTTAGGTCAGTAATGTGCCTGCATTAAAACCAGAAGAACATTCATAGTTGCGGAGGCTGTGATGCAGGCATTACTCAATCACCCATTAATATTATGCAGTAATTATTGAAATAAATAAATATTTATTAAAACAACATCATACAGTATTTTAATGAAATGGTACAAGTCTCTTACACGTACACCAGTATCTCTAGCCTTGGAGTTGTATGTAGTCTCTTGCACTGATTGTTACCATGATTACCACAAAGAAAATATTCCCCAGAACAACCATTATGAGCATGCCGACCAGTAATCTGTTCTACCATCATCCATCTTGTCAGGAATCAGTCTTTGCCCTAAGACCGTCCTAGATAATTCTCCCTGGGCTTTCCCTCTTGATGCAAAACCATCATGTTTCACGTATGGATATTCATACCTCAGGCCCTGAAACAAACTGGGCTTCTCAGCCATTTTTCAGTTTCTTAGATGGGTCTCTCAGACGACCTCTAATGCCTAGGGATCAAGACAATGTCTCTAGTTACATGAAAGTCCTGCCTGTCATCAGGCATTTAAGAATAATCTACCCACAAATTTCACTCCTCTGTTTGTCAGTTCTCACTGAACTTGCTTTATGGACTTTATTTGGTTTACTGATGTCTTATGAAACTCTATGGCAGTCGAACTACAAATTAACACATTGAAACAAAAAGTCATGTGCTTACTTTCAGTCAGGAAGTGACACTGACCAGGATGTGCATGCAAGGCTGCTAGCGCTCATTTCATTGTTTATACTGTAAAGAAAAAATTGTAGAAGTAATTTACAAGAAATCAAAAGATGTACAAACATTTCATGACACAGAAACATCAGAGCAATTTAGTCAATGCACTTAGTGGAGAAAAGAACTGTTCATCTTCAAACAGTTGGAGGAGATTGGCTGGAAATGCTATTTCTTCGATAACCCAGTGTAGTTGACTCGATGACATTGGTTAACTGCAAACACACTGTGAAAAACAGCGGCTCTCTGCATCAAGACAAGAGACCCTAGAGAAAATAATGAAAATTGCACTGGGTAAGATCAAGCCTTCACAGGACCAACAACAACATGGTAATAGCAGTTAGAGAACATGTCTTTAGCATAAGTCTCCCCAGATCTACAGAACACGTTTAAGCCCAAGTGCGAATTCCAGAAATATGCATGCAGCTAGCAAGCACTGTCATAAATGACCAACAGAGTCTCTCTAAAGCTAGCAAGCATTGCCATAAACAACCCACAGGGGCTCTCTAAAGCTAGCAAGCACTGTCATAAACAACCCACAGAGGCTCTCTAAAGCTAGCAAGCATTGCCATGAACAACCCACAGATGCTCTCTAAAGCTAGCAAAGCACTGTCATAAATGACCCACAGAGGCTCTCTGAAGCAAGACTTGAAAATCAAGAAAGGTGCTCTTGGTGAATCTGAGAGGTTATCACCAGTGGGAGAGAAGATAAGCAAAGAGTTTTACAATAAAATTTACATACTTTTGGAAAGTATCTGCACCTTGTATAATGGCTGCCTGCTTCTCCAGTATAATCATATCTCTATAGCTAGCTAGCTATATCTGAGGTGGACGTTGAGCAAACTCTCTGTTCAATAAAAAGTATTTCTTGTGTCCAGCTTGAGAGAATTTAAATGTACAGCTAACCTCAAATCATGATGATACACCATGGGCACAAAGAGTGTGAACACTTCCAATGTTTAATAATAGAACGGAACTTGGAGTACAAATCAACATGTGCCTGGCACCCACAGTTTTCTAAAACAGGTGTCAGCAATATAGGATTAGCCCCCAGCACCAATCATGCAACCACAGGTGTGTGAAAAACATAAGTCAAAAACAAGTCTGAATTACAATACATATATGTGAGAGTATATAAATGGTCAACCAATAATCTGCAATCAAGCCTTACCTGTGCAGTTGGGGAAGTTGTGGAAGGAATGCCATAGTGCCGTATTGCTCTCAATGTTTGTCAAACTCACATAGTCTTGCCAGAGCCCAGAGCGAATGAAATCAGCAGTGCATGTTCTCTTTTCTGGCTGCTGTGAGTGACAACATTGGAACATCTAACTGAGGTGCTGACACTTAGCAATGGCTTAATTTTAATCCTGTCACAATGTAACATACATCCCATGACAGCCTCCACCGTTGTGGCAAGCAGAGATAAAGGTGGTTAACTGACCAACCCTGAAAAGCATTCAAATACATGCAACTGCTGCTAGCACTTGGCTACATCCTTATACTGACAACTGAGGCTAATTGGGTTCTGCCACACTTGACAACACGTTACTTATGTCAATAGTTGCAAAGAAAGCCTCAGAGAAGGGTGGGTAAAAGCGGGCAAAATGAGGAGAGTTCAACAATGAATGTACAAAACAATTGATTACTTTCAATTTAGGGCCCCTTGGCAGAACTAAGTTCACCTAACATAATTTATCATAGTATAAACACCGCATGCCTACTCAAAAATCAGCTTTTGGTGCGTCAGTGTCTGGTCTGTAGTGTAACCTTAGCACTCACTCCCAATTTTGGCTATGTAAGGAGGAGAAGATGACAGAAGAAGAAGAAGAAGAAGAAGAAGAAGAAGAAGAAGAA
>JAOWAW010140686.1:0-10823 GCA_028565695.1 Nicola tetela
AATACCTAAATGCCGATGGTTTGAGACCTGCTTGAGTGGTTTATCACACAGACTGATCTTCGCCGAACGTGGTAGGCCACCTCGTTGGACGCACATCACAACAGTCTTGTCTTTATTAACGCTCAGGCGCCAGTCGCAAAGCCATTTTGCCGTTTCATTAACAGAGTATTGCAGCCGAGACTCAGCAGATGTTGGGGAGGGATGGATGGACACAAGACAGGTGTCATCCGCGAACTGATTGCAACGGACTTTATCATGGGGTACAATGGAAGGCAAGTCCGCAGTGTAAACTAGAAAGAGTAGTGGGCAAAGCACCGAGCCCTGCGGCACGCCTGCTGGTGTTGATGCCTACGGAGAAGTATGGTCTCCTATTCGAACTCTCGGTTTACGATAGGAAAGATAATCAGCAAACCAAGATAGCGCAGCATCCTTAAGACCATAATGCTGGAGCTTAAGAAGTAGATCTTCATGCCAGACTCTATCAAACGCCTTCGATAAGTCATAAAAACAATATATCACACATTGGCCTTTGTCAATGGCTTACGCAATGTCATGAATAATTCGACATAGCTGTAAAGTCGTTCCATCATTTTTTCGGAAGCCTTATTGGTTGACAGGCGGAATCGTTTGGACGTGCTTGTAGAGCTGATCGCAAACAATTGACTCCAGGACTTTCGACACGAGGCTTAGTAAAGAAAAAGGCCTGTAATTAGAAGGATCCGAGCGCGGCCCACGTTGTCTGTATATAGGGGTAACTGTTTCTTCTTTCCACGCGGCAGGAAGCTTACCAGAACTGAGTGACAGACGAAAGATATGGCAGAGGAGTGGTGATACTTCATGAGCAAGGGTTTTAAGCGATTTAGAGCTTATTCCGTCATCTCCGCCAGCTTTATGTAGATCCAAGGTGGACAGCAGTCTAGTAACGTTCTCCTCATTAACCTGTGCAGGTTAGACAGAGTACTTTCAGACAACGGGACATTAATGTCTGGTACCTGATTAGCACATTCTAATGTCACGGCGCACTGGCTGACGAAAAACTCGTTCAGAATAGCGGCTTTTGCTCTATCATGAGAGGCCTTTGCACGAGTGCGAGGACAGATCAAATCGGGAATAGCATGGCTGCGCTGCTTGAGTAACATCGTAGCAGTTAATGGATAAACTACTCCGGAGCAGATTATCCGGGGGATAAAATTTGGGGGGGGGGGGGGGAATAATCTGCTCCTTGACACCGGCGGACTAACAACTTGTATTCGATATTGCGCAATCACTTGCACCAAGTTCGCGCGAAAACTTGAATGAGGGAGGGGTGTCCCAACAGTTCGTCGAAAGATAATCCACTGCGTGACTGTTCAACGAGGACTGTTCGTCGCGCGACTTTTCGCAGAATGACTTTTTCGCTACATGAAGCCGGCGGCAACAAAGCGCGAAATTTAACAGCCCCTTTTCTCAAATATACAGATTCTCGATTTTTTTATGGCCATAACTCAGTCAAAAGTGAACGAATCTCTTTAAAATTTTCCACAGAGCTGCACGAGGGCTCTGGCTACAGAACGATACTACAGATTTTTGATTAAGCAAATACTTTTCAAACTACGAGGGTGCAAACCCATAGAGAACGTGAAGAAAAGGGCTATGCTGAGTTTGCTTGGTTCCCGTGGGAATTTAAAAAAACTGTAGTATCATTTTGTAATACATCCCATCCCAAGCCGACATACCAAAAATCAGCTTGATAGGCTAATATTTGAAGCCGTTAGAGCCTTAAGAAATTTGAAAAATGTACTTTTCAACCGCCACTTTCTCCCGATAGAGAGAACATTTGCGACCGCTGTTTTAACAAATAGATGTCTTTCTCTTGATTTTAATAATGGAAAATTAGGAGAAGTTTAGCCTTTGAGAAGTTTCCAAACCAGGGGGTACCACCCCTAATTAAGTCTCTTTTGAAACAAATAGGTCAAATCCCAGAAGTCTTGAGTGAGTACGATAGGGTGATTAGAGAACAACTGTAAAGGGAATTATCGAGAAAATTACGAATGAAGTTGAGCAGGGAGAACAGAAACATTACATTCCACACCACTGTGTAATTAAGCCCGACAACACAACAACGAAGATAAGAGTGGTTTATGATGAATTAGCTAAGTCCAAGAAGACAAGTTTAGTTGAATGCTTACGCAGAGGGCCAGTTAACCTACCTGACCTGTGTGGGATCCTCCTGCAGTTCAGGCTTAATGCGATTGCCATTACTAGCGAGGTAGAGAAAGCGTTCTTACAATTCGGCCTGAGAATACCTGATAGAGACTTCACGAGGTTCTTGTGGGTGAAGGACATCGCGAAACCTCCGACGCCAGACAATGTTGAGTTCTGTCGTGTTCCGTCTGGCCATGGAGCAATCTCCAGTCCTTTTTTACTTACTGGCACGCTCTCACATCACTTGTCAAAACATGAATCACCTGAGGCCGAAAGCATAGAGCAGAACACGTATGCCACCAATATACTTGTAAGTACCAACACAGTTGAGGAAGCTAGGCAGTAGTATGATGAGTCCAAGTCAATGTTTAAGGAGGCATCCATGAACCTGCGTGAATGGGCCAGACACAGTTCAGAATTTATGAGCAGTCTACAAGAGAACGACAAATGCAATCAGGAAAAGGAGAAAGTACTAGGCATGGAATGGAATGTATTGAATGACAATGTTGCACCGAGTCAGGTAATGACGAAAACGGTACAAACAATACGACAGTTGCTGGGAACAGTCCCGTCGTTTTATTATCCAATGGACTACTTTTCACCAATTGTTCTGTCTGCAAAGGCGTTACTACAGGAAGCATGGAAGCTTGAGCTAGCTTGGGATGACGATCTACCAACGGAAATAATTGAGAAATATGGAAAATAATGGGAGAACAAATGAAGAAAGCTGCCGAGACACGCATCCCGTGTTATGTAACTGTCAATAACATAGAGGGTGAAATTCACGAGATATACATTTTCTGTGAGGCATCAAAAACTGGGTATGGTGCGGCTGCTAATTTCGCACTGAAGAATTAGTTGATCTAGCTTTGATCTGATTTTTCTCAAAACCCCGAGTTGCAGCAGTCAAGGAAAAGACATTTCCTAGACTTGGGTCCCGAATGGCAAAGTTTCGAAGAACAGAGCTCACAGTTCCGCTCACCAATATGGTTCTGTGGCTAGATAGGTTGGCTCAAACAATCACAGCAAAAGCTACCAGTATTTGTAAGCAGCCAAGTAAAGAAATCCACGCAAATAGGCCTCTTGAGTTTCACTATATCTGATCAAAGGAAAACCCCGACGACTTGGCTTTGAGAGGAGCAGCGGTATCAGATCTTTCAGACAAATGGTGGCATGGTCCAACATGGCTTAAGGAACATATTCAATTGGAGAAGAATGACACTGTCCACTAAAAATTGAGACAATTTTGAAATAACTTGATTGTTAAATGACAATATACCATGTAAAAGAGATGGTGCATTTTAAGAAGAATATCATTAGAATAGTTCTTGGTAAAATTACAGAAGCTTCCTCGGAAAGCTGTCTGTTGCTTTGCAGCCGGTAGATTTACTCTGCCCATGAGTCGATAGCTGGATTACAGGACAGCATTCCGGATCCAATCCGCCCGATCAAGGCATCGCATGATCTGTCTCCTCAGCTGAAGCTCTGTTTCTGCCTGCCAGCCACCCTTGTACACCTTAGCTTTCAAAATAGCTCAGAAGTCTTCAATGGGGCGTAATTGAGGGACATTGGGAGAGTTGGACTCTCACAAAGGGGATCTCTAGCTCTTCAAGCAGCTCTGTTGCTAGCCTTGGCATAATGCGCACTGGCCAAGTCTGGCCAGAAGAGAATTTCATCATCTAAGTGCTGCTGCTCTTTGATAAATGGGAGCAAACGACGCTGAATACACTCCTCCCAGTAAACTTGGCCGCTCATTGCTTGGCCCTGAGTGCGGAAGAACACCTTACTGTGTCCATGACTGCTGACAGCCAGCTACACCAACATCTTCTTTGAGTACTTCCTTTCCGCCTTGAATTTAACTGTTGGTGGTTTGTTCTCCTTGTTTGTAGTGCTGTAGCCATCATTTCCAGGGAGTTCATCATGTTTGTATGGAAAATACCTTTCATCATCAATGATGATTTCCACCGAGTCTGATGGCCTGCATAACCTCCGGTTCATCCTCCTCAGGTACTTCTTCTGCCTTTTCTCTAGCTCTGGGGACCAGTCGGGAGCTCTCTTTCGCTTGTAGAAGCGCACTCCCTCCTCCTGGAGTACCTTCTGGACGTAAGACTTGCTTATACCAAACTTCCTGGCAAGAAATCGGCGTGACACCCCAGCTCTGTCACATGTTGCCATAACCAACTGCCTCCTGCGTCTTTGACAGAGTTTCTCAGCTTTTCTTCCACTTTCTTTCTTCCTTTCCAATGTTTCTCCACCCTCACACCTTGCTAGAGTCCTGTACACCGAACATCTTGGCTCTCCAAGTGCAACAAAATGTTTGACAACAAAACACCTCCCCAGTTTCTTATTTGCCTCCCACTACCGTCCAATCATCCTTCTAGTATCTTGCTCTTTGAAACACTCCATTTTGATAATTAAACCACCTATCCTGGCGCCATTTTATTTCCTGTTTCCGTGGATCCTGATATTTCAGGTGAGCCACCTCTCAAAATGTCTAAGGGAAAATGAAGCTGGAAAGCATGGAATGAAAATTGTCTCAATTTTTAGTGGACAGACCTTTTTCAATCGGAGAAGAATGGCAATCAGACAGCGATTACTGAGTGGTATTTGTAGCAACAACTGAACACCCTGAGGGGGGGGGGGGGTTCTCGCATGCGAAGACACCAGCGGACAAACCCAGAGCGATTATCCAGCTACAGAAAGTTACGAGTTGCAGCGTACGCCATGAAGTTTATCAACAAATTGCAAACACAAGCTGAACAAAACAGAGTCAATGGGCTCGATCATAAAGAAAGACTTGGATGGGGAGGAGAAGAAATGGGTCAGGAGCGATCAACAGCAGTACTACGAAAATGAAATCGAAATTATGGAGACAAATGGAAAGCAATGGAATGCAGCGAGACAGAGAGATATACAGAGAAAGAGTGAGACATACACTGAAAGAGAGAAAGAGATACGCGCAGAAAAGAGAGAGAGAGAGAGAGAGAGAGAGAGAGAGAGAGATTGAGAGAAAGATTGAGAGAGAGAGAGAGATCACATAGAAGCATCACAGAAAGCCTTCAGGTGAACACTAACTGACCCAGGTGGAGATAGGCGATCTGCCACCCCACCCGGAACCACCCCCTTACCAGAGCCAAAACTTCCGGAGGGAAAGCATACATAGATAAGAGCCTTCCTGCTGTTTTTCCTACGCCTTTTTCCTGCAGTGATTGAACACGAAGGAATGTATTTGCCCTGGTAGTGGTGAAGAATATGTATATTAGATACAGCTGAACCTGTGCAACACTTACTCGGAGAGCTCAAGCATGCGCAAACTGGGCATGAACCCCTTGTGGCTTGACGGTGTTGAATGCTGCCTCCATCTCAGCTGCTGTAAAATCGTTCCAGTAGAGAAGAGGGTTGTCTATTATACATATAACCTCCACCGCTATGTCAGTTCTTCAGTGAAAAAAGTTACAACCTCGGACGCTGCCTGGACCATCCCACTGAAATCGGCGTAATCTGACTCCAAAACTTCACAGGGACTTACATCGTCTGATAACGACAAACTTCCCGAAACTTTTCAGGGCTTCAGTTGGTCCTTAGACCACAGAGTGGAAGGATTTCGGCATTTCTTTGTATAGCCTTCGACAAAATAACGTTGCACAGAAGAAGACCGACTTCAGGGAATAGCAAGTTGGTCTCATAGTCTCAGTACAGCTGGAGTAGTAGGCCTACAGCCGGGAGCAGACAGCGAAGTGCCAACTGGCGCATTACTGGTGCATGACGCGCTCTGCGCTTCTAATAGTACATGTACGTGAACAAAAAAAAACACCTTATACAACGCCGAAGGGCGCAGGACAACGCCAACTTGACGGAGCCGACCTCACAGCCAAAACGTAAAGTCACCATTTCTGGCAGTTCGTTCGGTCTTCTTTTCCGTGAGTTAATCTCACGAACAGCTTGGAGTATAGTGATGAAACTTACTCTACATTTTCCCAACTCACCAGTCTTTAAACCAATACATTCCAAGACGTTTCGGCAGAATTGCCTCCGCCTTCTTCAATATATATTGGAAGTTGATTCTTTGTCGAAGCACAGGACCGAGCGTAATCACGGTTTGGATGTTCAAGGCGAGGTGTGCGTATTCTAAAGGAGGTGTGAGTGGAGTATACTATAGTGCAGTACAATGTAGTGTAGTATACATGTAGTAAAATATAGTATAGTGCTAGTACGGTATAGCATAGTAGATGTACAGGTGTGAGTCGATGCTCTAATTGAGGTGCCAATGGATGTTCTGTTCTAAAAGGGATGTTAAAAAAAGGGAGGCTACAGGACAACATCCCACACTGCGCTTCGCTCCATGCCTTTGTCTGTGATGAAATGTGGCATGCTAAATCTTCGTGGTCTTGCATAAAAACCTTACTAGCGATTTGTAAAATTCCGTTTCGTTTTGAAGATACGCGCGTTCAATCTCAATTTTTACCGAAAAATGTTAACTTTTAGTTAAACTGATGTTTTGCAACGTAGGAGAAAAATTTCAAAATTTCCTAGCAAGATTTTGTAGAATGGCCTTTTAGGTGTGTTTTTTATTGTACCTGACTGCCCATGCCATCTGATGATGGGTACCACACTGATTGTGCCCGAAACGTCGTTTTAATGTTTCATTTAATGTCCGTGCAAAGAGAGTGCACTGATTAATAATAGCATGACCCTTCCGAACGAAGAGTCCAATAGAAAGTCTTTCGTATGCCTGCTGCTGTTTGTTACGCCGAAGCACAAAAACAGTAGAAACAACGGCTTCCATGTAGCATACAGTCTCGATCTTTTCTATGTGGCGTCCGTTGACCGGAGGCCTCTATTTTGGCGCCACTTTTGGAGGCTGCACACCGACTGGTAAAAACTGATACGGCAAACGTCTTACTTCTGACTGTTCGTATTCGAATGTGGTCGACCTTTACGCCTCAGTAACAGGATTTTTTAAAATTCTATTGCTCTTCCTTTTCGTTCGGTTTTTTCATTTCTGTTTCCGTAAGACTGTTCTTAGAGCTTGAGGTTCCTATTTCTCACAGTTTGGTCGCACCGCGCAGACTTAGAAAATTCTCAGTCGTACTGCCATCTTCGTTAACCGTAAACACCGCCCCTAATTTCTCCCGCGTCTAAATCTATCTATCTATTCATAGTTCAGTTTGCACGAGCGGACTCTGGCTCTGAGCTCAAAAGGTAATTTGTGTATATAACTGGCAGAAAGCTCTGATTGAGGCTGCAACTTTTTTACATATTTTACTGGGAGATTTATCCCAAAACAAGTCATGAGAAGTGTAATGGAGCACCACGAAAAAGCTGATCTCCGGACAGACAACATGTGACCACAGATATTGGGTCCGATTGCTTTGGTGCATATCTCGAGCCAAAATCAAAATCAGTACACATTCGTGTAGACCACTGCTTTTGAAAAATGAAAGCACCACGGGACACTGTGATCATGAATCAATGACTATGCCATGGAACTGGCTTCAGGCTTTGGTGACAGAAACATCACACAATCTACATTGTAGATAGATAGATTATATATCGAGAAGACATTTTGAAACAAACAGTTTGTTAGTACATCGTATCCTGGTTTTAGCAAGCGATCCTGGCGCTTTGCGTGGCTTACTGTCCGCCAGGAGGCGATGCGGGAACCGTTCCCTCAGCTTCGGGATTCCCGCCGCCTTGAGCAGCAGTGGTCGAGACCGGGGCTTGCGGCGGCGTCGTTTCTGGAGCCGCAGGAGCATCAGGTTCAGTCATCGAAGGAGTTGGTGCCTGTGTACCCTGCGTCACCTCAGGTGCCTGAGTAGTTGCGACAGTCGCTTCTGGCTGACGGGCTCCAGTCTCCGTTTGCATCGTCGATGACTGTTGTGGCGCTGTCGAGGTAGCGGGCATCGTCATCTCGTGCGAGTCTGACAGGGACTCGGAGCTTTCCGACGAGCTCTCAGACGACGAAACGCTAACGCTGTCCTCCTCTGATCGGCGAGCCAGACTGTGACTGTGCACCAATCCTGCCGTGACAAGAACGCCGCAAAGGGCCAGCCAGAACATCGTCGAGCTCATCGCGGACGTTTCAAATCACTAACAAAAATCGTTTTCCCAAAGAGACAAAGAACTGAAATATGTTGGCTTTTCTCTAGATCTGCTCTTACTTGTCTGAGCAGCGCATGATAAACTGAAGTTCATCTTTAAAACGGACACTATATTACTTTCGATCTCGCATAGTGATGTACGGTCGTCATCTCGATAAAACTTTAACGATCCTTCAGTTCCGGAGCTAGGCCATTTCAGTTGATAGTAATGGTGTCGGTCGATTCATCTGGGTATCACTTTATCGCCGCCAACATCACAGTTCCACCGCCGGCAGTTTCATATCGCCGAGCTGTTCCTTCCGTAGCCGGTTGCATCGGCGAAGCGAATCGATTGAAGATATCAGCGGCGAATGCTTATCTTCGTCATTCCCCCAAGCCGACCGATCGCTCTCAAACAGGGAGCGTTTTGTGCAGTGCCCTAAAGGAACTGCAATGCCAAATCACCTAGTCATTGATCGACAACTGATAGCCACATTGTATTTCTGGATGGAATTCATCTCGCCTTGTTTTTCTGCCCCTCCGTTTTTCCACCCGACGATTCGGTGGAGCGCAGTCACTAGCTTGCACGTACTTGACATTCTTTGTAGTACCCCAGGCGACCGACAAAACACATGGCCAACGGCATCTTCCTGCCATTGTCAACAACTACTGCAATCCTTCAAGAGTAATTAAAACCTGTGTCGTGTTGTGAGCCGAGCCGCGACGGAAAGCTCATCGATGAGCAACCGCGAAATAAAGAACTTGTATGCTGTACTAGTGGCCGGAAGGCTGATGAAGACCCGTGAAAGATTGGGGATATTGTAAAACTTCTCAAGTCTTCAGTACTCCAGGGTAAAAGCGCTAGTTACCGTACCAAAGAGCTGTGTCGTTCTTTTACGCCTAGTTGTTCCAGGTGCCAGTTTAAACTTTCCTGTTTTGTCTTCTAATGGTTTAAGAGGAATTCTAGGGTCTGCCTCTTGCATTGCAGATGCCCGCCTTGAGTGTATCGGTTGGAACGAGATACAGCTACATGGAGCACCCCTTTCCGCCCATGAAAAGGTATCCGGATGGGCACACTGCTTGAGTACTGGAACAAGTACAGGTTCATCAGCAAGAGGGCAAGACCGGCGCGGAATAAGCGAGGAGGGATATCAACAGCGGCACTGCCCGAGTACAGCAGATTGTAACCGGTTTCTCACATGCACGAAACATAAAAATTATTATTGTACCCGTGCAATGTAAATAGTGAGAAGATCAACGGCAAGCCGTTCTCTGCCGAGTGAGCCGACTCAGTTGGAGTCCTTCTAAGCTTATGGACATGCATAAAGGGGGTTGGAGGGGCAGTCGAACACCTGGGTGCAAAATTGCCGAGTACAGCTCAAAGCTGTACTCTAGATCTTAAATTATACATTCTGATTCACTACAGGTATCTGCCAAGTACACTGCTTTGGCCGACCATCTCATCAAGAAGAACTGATTATCTAGGAAAGCGTTGATATCACCTTCACGGCAGAACAGTTCCTTCTCACAGAAGGCGTTCGCCACGAACTGTAGCAAGTTATAGGGAGTTCGGAACCCAGCCTTTTTAACCCCACCAAGCAACAGCATGGTCTTTCAAAACTCACAGCTCTTTTCATCTCGAGGGTTGCAAAACGCCAAATCCATTTCTTTCTAAGTCTAAAGAACAGCTCCCTACCTTTACATGCGCATGTAGTAACTCTGCCTTTACTGAAATTCTACATAATTTTCCCCTTCACACGGTTGGCTGTTTTTATTCTTACTTTTCATATGAAATGAAGCCCCACCCTTAAACTGACTCAATTAAAAATTTAAAAGGGTGATAAAGGAAAAAACCGAGCCAGAGAATCCTTGACATTTCGCCTTCTTACGTTCAGAATGTGTCTGTGTGAAGCAGCGGGAGCTGGCGCGGTGTCGCCTTTCGCCGATGGAACGGCGCCGCATGATCATGTGGCCGGCTGTGCTGCCGGGGCAGTAGTTCTAATCTTCGCCTGCCTGAGTGAATCTGTATATGCATCAGGTACAATTACTATTGATTATCAAGGAAAGCACGATTCCGACCGGGTTAGAATCAGGAGATTAATTTTTACTTAAAATTAGAGAGTTAGCCGTTACGCAAAGTGCAAATAATGGACACGGCTCAATGGCTGTACGAAATGTCAACTTGACTGTGTCTCAGATAGCACTAGGCCTGCACGCATTGGAAAACATGGAGAAATGATACACGACTGAACACAGGCTACAGCAAAGTAATCACTTCCTAGCGTCTCGCACAGTGGATATCGGATCGCGTCGAGTGAAAGTCCCAAAGCGCGCCATGAAGCCAGTTCTTTAGGAGTGGCAGACTGTTTGAGCCGTTAAGATCGTAATTTTCGTACTGCTAGGCGTCCGATCACCGCTAAGTTTTGGCCAATTATGCCACTTTTTAGCATAATGTGCATTTTGCAGTGCCAAAATATTATTATTATTATTATTATTATTATTATTATTATTATTATTATTATTATTATTATTATCTACTCCACCACACTAGCCAGTAAA
>JAOWAW010140708.1:0-10822 GCA_028565695.1 Nicola tetela
TGTGTGTGTGTGTGTGTGTGTGTGTGTGTGTGTGTGTGTGTGTGTGTGTGTGTGTGTGTGTGTGTGTGTGTCAATCATGGGATCAAGCTAGACTGTTAAAATGGGAATCCGATCGTCCCAATGTAATCTTTCACATTACCTAATGAAGCCCAGTTGGTGAATCGTTGTAAATAATCCGCCTTTCTATAACTTTCTCGTTCCTCTCAAAGTTTCATGTCTTCGAAATGACAGCCGTGACGTCGATGTTCAGACCTTCAAGTCAGTGGAGGACGCGCTTTTTACTAATTTCTGATGCTTGTTTTTGGCTTCGCCTTCTTCTTGCTGCAAAAAGACCATTTGCATCTTTGTTTTGCAGCCACTACAGTTGGCAACTTTTTCAGCTGAGCCACACGCCAATTCCCGATCATACCATACAGCAGGTTAACTTGGCTGGCTGGTCGCAGCCAGTTGATCGGTGCGTTTTAAGAGTGGTAAATATAAAGGAGTAAGTCGATCCTCGTCGTCTTAAGTTGAATATAGGACGAGCGGCGAGTCCATAAATCCCTGGGGCGCTTGCAAGTTTGGTTTAGTGCCGGCATGAAAGAATGTGTCTAGGCAAACTGACCCATTCCTTGAGGCTTCTCTTAGCCCCTCCATCATGAGCTAGTGGTTGCGAGGTGTCAATACGTAATCGAGAAAAGAGAGCCAATTAAATCCCGCAGCGCGTCAAGGAAAGAATAAGCCTGATTGATTAATTACATAAGATATCCCTTATAGACTTCTAGGCGACTTGATGGAGCCTTCAATCACTCCCGACGCTTTGTCTTTCTCTACTTTGTCCAAACTTAAAGAGGGCGCCGGATTTTTTGGTTGGAGCTAGTCTGTCTCCTTGACCTTAACGGTTCAGCTGTTTTCATGTTGACAATCGCCGTACTTGCACCTTGATTGCCCATTGACAAGATGGCAGGTTGGCAGTATCGGTATGAAGACAACCTTCCACCGCCAGAACTGCAATCAGCAAATGCTTACGCGAAGTGGTAGCGCTAGTGGAAATTTGCTCTTTTCTTGACAAGCACGTACAATGTGATCATCTAGTGACTTGTGTGAACCAAATCTGTAGTCGGTGGTGCAACGCCATTAAACCAATTTCCTAACTGGATTCCACATGATCAATTACAAATGTGAGCATCAGGCAGTCGGGAAGGACATGTGTTTCTGCTGCCCATCCCACCAGGACGGAATCTTCTGCCACAAGGCGCTCGTTAGCCCGCGCTGCTTGAGTGCTGATGTGGCGTCCTGCTGTGTCTTGAACTTCATAATCCCGAGCTTGGGATTCATTGCATTGCCATGCCTCCGTTATTCTCATGATCAGCGGTCGGTATTCAGGAATGTTTGCGCATGCGCAGATTTAACTTGGACAGACAATTGCAAACTGGCCACACTCGACTCTGAAACAAACTTGCTCTTGTCACTGACAGGCTCTACTCACGACTCATTAAAGGACAAAACCGAGTTGCTTTGTCTTTTCCTGCTGTCATTGACTGATGTGCCCGTCCAAAACCGCGCTGTTATAATTTTAGACTCGGTCGTCCAAGGACCGTCGAATACCGTCAGTGGGTGGACAAATCCTTTTCACTATATCCGAATAACTAATTTCAAAGCACCATTATTATCGTTATTGCCTTCTTAAACTGAAGAAATAAAGGTATTACATTTGATTTCCGGAATTCTGTACAATACCGACGACAGTTCTGTGGATGAAGCGGTACCCAGCAGTGGCCAGCACACACTTGACCCTCCTTCAGGAGGTAACCCGTTTCAACTAAGACACATGGATATATCATCGGATACCCAGTAAACCGCCGCCTCTTCGTTTAGTACTTGTTGCAACCGCGCATACAGGGTAATAAGATTTCTCGCCATTGTCTACATAATACAGGCTAATGTTTAACACGGTCTTCCAAGTAGAATTCTTCAGAACCTTGTGTGAGCCTATTGTGAAGAGGCCATTGTCCGGCGAAAAAGTTAGAGAGAACAGCTTTATGCATTATTTTCAAAGGCTCTGAAGTGCGCCAACTTTTTCGTGTTAGTAGAACGAGCCAAGTGGCCTATTGTTTCTCTTTCGCTGTCACCGCTTCTCTCGCTTTGTCCGAGATAAGGAGGCAGTCTTTTGATGTTTTTAAAGTTATTCCGCTGTCATTTCTTGGAATGAATGGGAAATGGCGTCCTTGTCAGGCGAGCGCGTTGGCCAAGCAGCAGAAGAGGAAGACACGTGCGTGTAAAGACCTGCGCCATGCGTTCCTTGTTAGGCATGGGGAGCTCTTCCCTTGGACAACTTAACAGCAAACCGTTTTTCTCTGCGAGGTTCAAAAATTGAAGAGCAGCCAGTTTTGAGGTTTTGCCGGAAGCTTCAGCCTGGCATCTTTCGCAATTGATCATTCCTCTCCATGCAAAAAAAAAACAAAAACATAGAGAACGGTTTGTCTTGACAAAGAGGTCTTTTGAATTCCTCCCTCGCTAGACCATAAAATGAGTCTTTCACACAGGTTGCGTCAAATAAAATATTATCTACGACCACTCAAAGGACATTACTAAAATACTACGGAGAACGAGCCTCGGGCCGATATATCAAGGCGAGGATCGGACAAAGAGAAAGCGTCCTCTGGAGAAGAGAGCTACCACTGTAATCTTGTTGAACTGAGGCGCTTAGAGACAGGCTGGAAATTGTACGTATCGCGAACAATGTTTCTTCAGCAAGCTGTCTACTGAGAAATCCCTGAGTTACCTGGTTCAGCTCAACCATATCACCAGTTATTCACGTTTGGCCTCGTTTGGCTGAGTCTTAGCATACATAAGTTATCCCACGGCAAGGGCTTGCATACAGCTATTTACAGTCCCATAGCTGAATCACAATTAAACACAATGTTCTTTTCGCTGCACAGCTGCGGTTATTTCCAGAACATTTCGAAGTTTTAAATAACCAGACAGTCTGATTGACTGCTCTGCTCAGTCGCTCACGAAAATGCTCAGTAGCACGAACCATTTCATGAAAAAATTTTTAGCATGTCGACCTTTAAGGCATGGGTCTGTGTAACTCTACGCAAATTGATAACGACTCAGAGATCCTCAACCCCAGGTCGTTGTGTCAGAAAACACCAACTGATTAATAGCGACAGTACTGTAAGAATTGTGTGCTTCAGTAAACGCAATGTCCATCTGATGACATTTGTCACTAGTAAGTTAGGCCGGAGAGAATTGAGCCGACCATAACAGTGAGAAGTGCAGGCACAGACTCACGCTACGGTCGTTGTCATTTCTGTAAGAAACGTGTAGCTAAAGCTATAATCTTGAGAGCAGACAGGCCGACAGCTGGGCAGATTATCAAAAAAGTGAGCAGCTGTTTTTGCCGGTAATGGCGCCAAAGCGCTCGTCACAGTCTCGTCCTCAAACAGGTCAAACCTGTCTCTCATGTTTGCACGTGAAGGTACCACAGATGTTTTTCCCAGCGTCTTCGTCATTCCTCCACTGTCAGCAGCTCTTCCAGGTAGCGGGCAATTACCGTGGTCACCATAGAAACACATCTCTTCAGGTTGGTCTTCGGTGACCGTTGTCTGTTTCTCACTGCTTCGCTTCGCCGCACAACGTCGATTCTGAAACCAAACTCTCACCACGCGTGCAGGTAATCCTATCGAACTGGCCAATCGCTCTCGCTCTTCAGAGCTCGGTCGGCAGTTTTCACTGTAAGCTTGCCACAGCAGAGCGAGTTGCTGTAGAGAGAACGCCGTCCGTTTTCGTTTAGGTCTTCGCCTAGTGCGTTCAGATTTTTTCGGCAAACAGCCTATAAAACACAAAAGATTCAACATTAGCTGTAGACATGGTAACAATGGTGGGAACTTACGATTTTGAGAAAGTGTTTTTATGATCAAATTGTTTACGACAAGTTTAGTCTTTAGCCATTCAGATTCATCGACTATCTTGACTACTTTTCCAACCTTTGAATTTTCTGGAGAAACAATTTTCAATTTTGAGTTGCGCTATGTCACGCTCCGTGTGGAGAGCTACACACAACGTGCATGCTGACGCCACTGTATGACTGTGACATGATCACTACATGCATTGATTAGATTTCGACAAATTAATGTGAATTGCTTCGGCCGATGAAGGCCTTACCTTCGTTTCGTTCAGCGCATGCGCATAAAAAAGAGTCTTCTCTGTCTGTAGTTCCGCAAGACGAAAAAGATACATCCTCTGGACCATCGACACTGGTTGTCGAAAAACTGCACCAATCTCCGCCCAACGCAGTCTTCTCCTCTCTTGTCTCTGATTCGTCCTGCTCTGCCAACGCGCATTTAGGAGCGAGATCAGTCAATCGTTCATCCCTCTTTGGAATGTGGTCTTTGCAGAGGAACTGACTATCACATGTTATCTGACAGACATCGCCAGTTGCCAACTGGCTGTGGCAAATTTCACACCGAACGCAGGACTTATGAAAGACGACGTCATTGATGACGTTTATCTCGCAGTTTGCGTGGCACTGCGCACGACAAGCTGCGCATCGGACGCCGCACAATCGAGCTGTTAACCTACAGGCGAAAGATCGAACAAAAAACACTTCGTTACCATGGTTGCATGGGTAGTTCTGGAGGACTTGATGAGACACAGAAAATTCTGTCATGCACTTCTTTTCCGGGTGCATTTTTGCAAGCATACACAGTTGATATCATGGGAACATATTAGTACTAATCTGCTAGATTAGCAGGAACAATAAGATATTGTTAAACGTACAAACATTTCCTTATCAATATCTCTCTGCTCGCGTTCCCGAGCTGTCAACCGCTTGTTTCGACCATAGCGTCACGTAATATATCTTCCACATGTGTATAGTTAACGTCTTCCCGCGGCAGCGCCGGAAAGAACTGCCACTGAGGAATTTATATGGTTTTGCACTTCAAAGTCGGTCTTCTATCTAGCGGAACTCATTGCCTTCTATCTAGTGGAACTCATTGCCTTCTGAGTGTAGAGTTGAGTCCATTTCACCTGAATTTACGAAAAGTCACCTGAATTTAAGAAACTTGTTTTGTCAAGGTGTCAACTCAATCAATGAGTTGTTTGACCCCTTTGGTTTGTTGCAGGGATAGTCATGCTTCTTGTCTTCATCAGTCTTTTATCTTGTTGGCTGTCTTAAAATGATTAGACATCGGTCTGTTGACGTCGCCAAAGTAAATAAAAATTCAACAACAACAACAACAGCAACAACAACAGCAAACAACACTAGCACTGAAGAACAGTTTGAAGCAAGTGATGGGCTACACTAGGTTGATACATTGTCATGATTGAGAAGTCATTTTTTATTTAGACGCTGATGCGTACGCTAAAAACTAAACCGAGGTCTATCCTGGCGATGATGTAGCGTCAGTCAAGACAGTCTACATTACTATAGTACTACTGGTCAGAGAGAGACCCTTAAGGTTTGGATCTGACCCCCTCGGCTGGAGCTCCTTAAAGCATGAGCAATAAGCAAAGGGACTTATCTGAATCCGAAGTTGATCGCCTACACCCTGTAGTTCGCAGCAACCCTGTTCTGGACAGCGATTGAGGAGTTACAACTTGAATCTGACTTTCATGCCGTTGATGAGACAGTTGCCAATTGAACAGGCATCTCAAAATCTGCTGTTAAAGTGCCACATCATTCCATGACTGAAAGACTGTCGACGTCTGCATGGACTTCGCAAAACAAACCACTGTTATCTCGGGCCATGAACAACTCCACACTCGAACAGTGAGATTCTTGAGAAGATTCATCGTGATCGACGATTCGTAGAAATCCTACGCTGCATTCTTCTGCACAATGAGACTCGTGATCACTGTACTGTACGCCGTACGAATCACTACAATTGGTCGGGTTGGCAGATGCGTTAAAGCGTCTGACTCTGACTTCTGTGGGTACTGGGTTCGAATCCACCACGGGCCACACATGTCAGAAAGGTTTGCGGTTTCTTCCTTGCTCGCGTCCGAGGGTTTCCTCCGGGTTCTCCGGTTTCCTCCCTCTCAAATTAAAAAGAAATTACCCTGAACACTCTAAGCAGTTATGCAGCAGGTTATTCCCCTACCGCCAAACTTGGCATAGCTGCAGGGTGAGCCCGGCTGCTTGGGTGGGATGGGTCGTGGTTGTCCACACAAATCCCTGCGCCTATAATGAATTGTCACCGCAATGGTGGGGACTGGTCTGGGAGGACTTCCACGGCACTGCTCGACCTAACCGGCGAGTGATTCAGAAAAAAAAAATTATATATATATATATATACGTGTACATGTATTGACCCGCATCATACGTATCAAGCTGCATGCAAGATCCAGCCTGCAGTGAACTCTGCTATTGCTTATCATTTTCGGCTTAGAAACCATGCCGCGCGGCCAAGAACCATTTACCGTATGGGATTCTTAGTAAACACGTACGTGTAAGCCTCACTCCCTGACATTAATTCAGGGCACATGCGTCGGCGCCGGAATCAACGAATGACGACTTCGCAGAAACTGCAAATTGCACACCGGTAGCCATTTTGAACAGTGGCGTATCACTGCTCAGGGAGAACTAGCTCCTGCCTGTCTTTCGTCTCAAGGCCATCCAGCTAAACCACGCGCCGAGAACGAGACGATTGACTGTGTAGTAGATAAGAACTGTACTAGCAGTAGAAAGATTGAGAAAGCGCGCTCGAAAGAGTGGGCCCAGAGAGGAGAGAAAGAGAGAGAAAAATAGACCGAGAGCTAGAAAAAGTAAGAGACGGAACAGCCTGCCATAAGGAACGGAGAAGCCAGCGCTGGAATCCGAAGGGCCTGAGTACAAAAATAACTGAATGAGAACAAACTAATTGATGAGAACAGATCTACAGAGAAAGATTGGGAATCACCGACGGAGGAAGCCTGGTGGCTGGGATTGCAGGCCCGCTTTAACAGGTGTCTTTTGCTAGCATTCCACACCTAAACATGGTAAGTGGCCGTTCGTCATCCGCTTTAGCTGACAAAAGGCGAAATAGGAAGACAACAAAAAGGACGACAACCAGCAGAAGGGACGTCGTTGATTAGAACGAATTAATTAACATACGAGCGATGGTTACCTGGAGGTGCCTGCCCGCGGGCTGTTTCAACCGATCGCTACTGATAGACAGCGACGAGGAAAAAGACAAAACACGCTGGTACAATCATGGAGAGATACACGTAGGTGACGAGTTTCTCCATGGTTTAGCAAGCGATCATCTATGAGAATGTCGTCAGCAAGAAGAGGAGTGAGCTGAGAGAATACCTACTGAAGATGCCCTCCTTTTGAATCAGATTGTCACGATGCCGCCTTTTATCGAGTCACGTTCTCAAATCCTCAAGTGAGCACACTAGTTTTCCGGTTTCCCCCTTCTGTCTACTTAAAACACTCAGTGAGCCTCTACTTGAGCGAAGGCGTCGGGTCTAGCCGAACACGACGAGGCCAAACATGCGTGTTATAGTCAGGAGGATTGTCAAGCATCATCGTGCAGCCCGGAAGGCAGACCGTGATCGCCATCGACATCCGCAAAGGACTTCAAACATCTTTTGAGAGCCTTTTGTGCGCGAAGTTTCAGACCCGAAGTCTGATGCATGCGGCGGCTGAACAGTTCTTTTCTACCCTCTGTTAACTATTCGTCATCACACTCAAGATTCGAAAAAATTTTAATTTGACATATGTAGAGCTCATTTGCTGTCTTGTACTCCTACAGCCTTCAAATCTGTATTCTCTCTCCTGCTAAACTGACATTACAGCGCCTTGGTCCCACAAATGGCCACGTGGCAACAGGTCAGAAGTATAGCACAGAAATTGTAATACCAGCCAGACAAATTGTGCCAAAGGTTCATTCGTCTTCAGAGCGTGATAACTGATCAGATAGTCTGGCTTGTTTTCCGGAACCTGCCGGAAAGGCCCTAACGCCGTTACCATGGTGGCCGCCCTCTGTCAACCCTCGCCATCAGACCTGTTACACTTACATATCGTAATCTCTGCCGCAGAGAAGATGCCCATTCTTCCAGTAACATTTCTCCTCGTCCTGTAGGCTTGCTAGGCACACGTCGCAGTACAGACAGGAGATGTGATAGCGCTGGTCATCGCTAAGAGCGAAGAGGAAGCGATCCTGAACAGACCGCTTGCAGCGAGCGCAAGACGCCATTAGAAAACTGGTCGGACAGGCTCGGGTTGGTCTTCCTGTCAAGAGTAAAAGCACAGAGAGGCACTGAAAAGACTATACACCTACGAGTTGGGCTTCGAAACATTCACAGTTCAGGTATCTCTCTGTATCTGTAAGTCTAACGCATGTAACAGGAAAGACTTCCTTTGGATAGCCCCTCACCTCCGTATATTGTGAGAATAGTGATACGGATGTACATTAAATGGCCGAACTACCACTAGCTCGTCAGCAGCACCAACAGCAAAATAGCTGGCACGTTTCTCACTAACAGCCGGCGTTTCTTCATTCCAACCCTTTCTTCGTTCCCTGACTGTTATCAATCTAGCAAAAGGGTTCACCCGTCACTACTCAACTACAAATGAGCTGGGTGGACTCTTTCACTGTCATAGACCCGCTGTATTTATCGGAAATGAGACTGTGTGCGCATGCGTAATAACGACGTTTTGTCGCACGATCACGACTTGTTTTGTGACATTACTAGCTGGTACGCTGTGTTTGGGCGGTGACGTCAAACGCGTCAGAGAGCAGATTCCTGACAGAGGCAGTTAATTATAATCGTTTCTCTGTCTTCCTCTTTTCCGCCTTGATTAGATTGCTCATCAGAAGACAACGGAATTCGTGCGATAGCTCTGCTATGGCAATTGCACTAGCCTTGGGCCCATAAAAGTCTTCAGTTCCTAAATTGCCCAGTTTTCTCTTCGGTATTAACAGGTTATAACTGTCAACAAAATATTATACGTTTACCAAGTAGCAAGAAGCGTAACTTTCCAATCATACAAAAAATAAAAGAACGCGATGGCAACGTCGGTAAGAAATTCAAACAGAAAGATATTTTTTAATTTAAATCACTCAAGTTTCGAGGCCTGTCACTCGGCGAGTACACGTGAGAATGATAACGTACGTGTCAAGGGACGAACACCTTTACTTCATACAGAAACCGGGCTGATTGTATGCAGCGGGACCTGCTGGCCATGTGTACGTCGTGACCATCTAACGCTGTCTGTTACACTGTGTCAAACTTAAGCATCCGAAACCATGTACTACTACTAACTGAGAACGCATGAGTGGCTTCACTTTGCCCTACAGTTGACCCCCCGCACGGTTAGTATCGGGGATTGGCGGCTCCCCGTTTTTTTTTTAGTTGGCGCAGAAAGGTTTCTTCGTATAGGCTGTATTTGTAATGTTATTCTTTAATAAGATTCATTCCCATGAAAGGGATCGGTGAAGAAGTCAATGACTACTCACAAGAAGGAAATGTTCAATTTACATGCAAGAACTATCCGAACATCATGACTCGTTCCTTCAGCTGGTTATGAACTCCGGAATAGGGAGACCACGCAGAAAACCTCTCGATGCAACCACACGCGGAGCTAACTCCGCAATTCGTTCCCGGAGAAGATGCCTCTAAAGCTTGCGAGGTTGCTTAAGCTCTTATCTAAGCGGATGCCACAGAGTTCTATAGCTATGTAGCGACACCTGGTAACCCTCGCCCCCTACCCCCTCCCCCTCCCCCGCCTTCTGTTTATAACGTGAGTTCAGTGCCGTAGTTGGCTCTCTCTCCTCATCAACACAGTACAGCCCCTTGGAGTCTCGGCTTGGGTCTCTTGCCCGGTGAAGGCTTACCCTTACGTACGTTTCTCAGCGAATAACGATATAACTTCGTCCACTCTTCGACGAAAATTCTTCCCTGATAAGGTTTTGCTGTGTCAATGAGCCCCTCTACAACCGACTCCTTGATGCCAAGTACCCACCGCACACGTGTCAAAAGGGTTATGTAACTTATGTTGCTACGATAAATTATTGTCCATTGTGCTTCAGTTAACTGTTCAGTATCTCTTTGTTCTCTCCCTCTCGTCTCTTCGAGCGCCTTTGTCGGCCGCACTCTGTCTTCCTCATCACGCGCACCAGCAAATTCGGCAAATTACTATCGCTAGGCATCTGGGTGGGCTACCAGCTGGACCAACTCTTTCGTTGAAAGCTCCCCCGGAGATCTTCAACAAGATTGATTGGTTGAAAGACGCTTGGGGCTATCGGACCTATAATTAACCGTGCGCTTTATTGGAAGACAGCAGCGCTTTTCATACAGATCTGTTCTAAACTTGTAAGGACACTTTTCTTCTGACCTGACACAGCCCAGCCAGCCCCTCGGCCTCGGCCTGTTTCCTAGCGAAGAGTCGGACTGAACCGTGAACAGCCGTATGCCTTGAAGTGCCCTATGCCAATGACGCCATGCGGCATCATGACTACCGGAATTCGAAGCGCGTACTAGCCAGTACGCACGCGTTCATGCCCGCTCTCTCGCGTGATCTCATGGCAAGCAACACGTGACCAAACGAGACCAAAAGCAGCAGTCATGATGGCCTGACTTTCGATTTTTTTAGTCCCAAAAAGCAAATTAAACAAAGGACAACAAGAAGTGAGGAAGAAAAGATGACTTGCTTTAGCTCTTTTTCACCTATGGAAATATATGGGAATTTCTGGCTGTTCTAGACTTTAGAGAGGTGCCATCAATCCTGTTTGAAATACTCGTGTCACCTACCCAACGACTCTTTTGGCCAGTACAATGCACACACACACACACACACACACACACACACACACACACACACACACACACACACACACACACACACACA
>JAOWAW010140719.1:0-10822 GCA_028565695.1 Nicola tetela
CACACACACACACACACACACACACACACACACACCACAAGGAGCCCATGTTTGGTCCTTGTTAGGCCTGACAAGGGTAGTAATTATTGTTTTGTTGATTTACATATACACATGTGTATGGGTGTGAAAGCTTTTGTGAAAGGCATGAAAGGCACTGAAGGGATCTTGTTTGCATGATTGCTTCTTATATAGAAGAAAAGAGACATATTCACCAGATCTACAATGACAATGTGTAAATCTACCAGCCATACCGGCAGATCTCCATCGATCATCACCTCAGTGTTCCTGTCAGTCATTTCATCCACAGTAATTTGTATAAAAAAACAAACAAACAAACAAAAACAAAGATGCTACTGCTAGTTGCTTTACTCTGCACTTTACTGTTCCTAAGTTCTCACCAGATGACATTGAGCAGAAGAGTTGTGATGCGAAGTTCTGTAGTTTGAAACAGTCCACTAAATGAGTCATGACATTTGGTTTTCTGCAAGTAACAAACAAGTGCAACACCAAGCCAATATCATAAATACAAGCACTACATTTGTATAATTATTATGAATACACACATGTACACTACATTATTCTGAATCCAAAAACTACATTATCATGAATACATATACTACGTTATCATATCTTGTACATGTAAATAACAGAAGACCAACACAGACTGTATTTATTGGTATATGCATAAGCTGCAAACAAAATGGAACAAGGAAGCATAGGCAGACCAACGAGGAAGCAAGAAATCAATGTCCCTTGCCTTGCTTATGCAATGATATTAAACCGAGTCTGCTGCTCAGTTTATGAAATAAAACAAAGAAACTGGCCCTTGCCTTGCTCATGACAGGCCTGTTCAGAAGCGCCTCCTTATCTTCTTCACTAACCAACTCTCCATCTGGCAAGTGTGTGCTGTTGACTTTCGCTATGTATTGCAATGCCTCACGAGCATCACGAATCAGACCCTGCTTGAGGAGGTAGCGAGGAGATTCGGGCAACTGCAGACAAGCATTTTCATATCTTGATTATAATTAGTTCCCTGAAACAAGATTTATTTGCATGCAAAGCTAAACTTACTGATTTTTATAGTGATCACTGTGTGCAATAGATATTGCCATGCATGTGTACTCCACACATACACCTGTGCCATACTGTGTGCAAGTGCACGTGAAAGTTTAGCTTTGTGGGTGTGGATGTGTACGTGTCCTAACTTTAAAAGAAGCTCATTATGCAATGACACTGACCATGTGGACACCATACAAAGGAATATAAAAAGCAGCAGGCACGCATATCAGTACAGGCAAACCTGTGTTAAGCGACCACCATGCTAAGCGACCGCCCTACATGAAGCAACCACTTTTGTCCGCACAAACAGTGGTGCATACAAATATCCCTGTATTAAGCAACTGATTATGACCAGCCTTATGCAACCAGTGACCCCATTTGTCACTCCAGCGACCACCATATTCATTTACCTGTGTTGAGTGACCACTTTTGTGTGCACCAAGGGCCGCACATGGTTGCTTATCATAGGCTTTACTACATGTGCATACAAGTGTGCATGTATGCATAGTTGAAGTCCTCTGCAATTATGCACTCTTTATTTCATCTCACCCAGAGAATTATTCGATTGCTTTTCATTTAAATACATAAACTCCAAGAAGGTGTTAACAGGTTATAATATTCTTTAAGAAGAAATTATTGGACTAAGAAGATATTTATTGTCAATACTTCTCAATTTTCTTTGGAGATGGGACAGCCAGGCACATATGACAGTCAACACCTCTTCTTAAGTTGCCAAAATGACCTCCTCTGCATGTTAACCGGATTCCCAAAATTAAAAGGTTACATTGTTGAAGATGGTATTGCTAGACTTTAAGAAAAAGTTGGACAATGATACCGAATCTGGAGCCAGACTCAATTTTCTCAGTTGCTTCGCCTGCCTGTGTTTTCCCAACAACACTTTTTGGTAGGCGAAGTTGGTACCACTGAGTGTGGCTGACCATCAAGTGCAGATGTCAAGGGATTGTTTCTCTTCCTCCATTGGACCACAGTAACTGTGTAAGCTCTTTACGTTTTTGTCTCCTATGATGTGGCATACAGCTCAACCATCAAAGTTTGCCTTCTTCAGTATAACAATGCTGGTTGTGCACGCACAATGGTTTGTGTACCTTTTTGCAACTTGTGCTTCTTTGCACATCCTCAGCAACATATCTACGACAATCATGTGTCCCAGCGGCACCTTTGCAAACCATACAGGGTTTTCGTGCAGTTGTTTTATTGGAAGGGCTCACTATGGAAAAACTCTGTCCATGTCAGGGTGGAGCTTGCTAAGAAGTTTTTGTATGGCTGCAACTTGCTTTGGCTCTTGTATTTGCCTGCAACTCAAATTCTCTGCCAGTAAGAATGCCTGGGCAATTATTTGACAGAAAATCATAATGCACTGTCATGTACTCCTTCGCATCCCCAGCAGTATTGAGCACAATGTCTTCCTTATTGAGCTGAATCTGAATTTCTGCACCTTGCAGTGCAAAATTTAGGGACCTGTTAAACCAACAATGGTAAGCTTCACCGGGTCACCTGCTTCAAGAACATCTTTAAAGTAGGCTTGAATTTTTGTCAAGTTGTCCTTGGATATTATGTATATATATATGGCCTCCTTGTGTTCAACATCAGACTCTCCTTTCCCCTTCTTCATTTTCAAAGCATCATCAAGAATGGCGTTTGATGGTTTGACAGTGGAGCACCTGAAAGGATAGCAGTCCTCTCAACATAAAACGCATACAAAGGGATGCGATAAAGCTGTCCTGTATGTAAAATATGAAGCTTTCTTGTACTGCTGGGCCTTTTTTGTTGTGAAGACCAACATAGGAACAGCCTGGACTTTCATCCAACTCCCTTGGATGACAAGTTTTCAGGTCAAGAACATGGATCGACTCTTCACAAAAGGAGTTGAAAACATGTAACCAAACCTTAGTTGCATATTTCATACTAGTCAGCACAGATGCGGTACAATCTTCACTGACTGTTATTTCATCCACATTGGCAAAGCGGTACTTTTTTGAAGGAGGAGGAGGAGCATCAACGTCTTTCTCACGGAGAGACATGGCCACACACAAGCTAACAAGTGAACAAAGCGAGCAAATAAAGAAGAAAGCCTTCTGAGAAAGACGAAGCATGTTCTGACCAACACGTGCAGCACTGTGACTTTTTCACAGTTGAAACCTGCTCAACCACGATGGAAAGTGGCTAGTGATGGGCTAAAGTGCAGCCACAGCTAGGCTAGTGATGCTGCCAGAAAGGACATCTAACACAATTAGGGCTCAGACCACGTTTACAAGGTTTCATTGTTTCAAATAATTTTTTGGGCAACTCGAAACAACCAGCCAAAGGTTACTAACGAATAATTCTCTGGTTTGAGATAAATTAAGTACATTAATTCTTTTATCCTCAGCATTAACAACTAATACCCTTGGATAAAAGCCTTAGCTTTTAACTTCCTTGGATTAGTATTCACTGGTAATACCTCCAGCTCAAGAATTAATGTATGCATAATGACCACAACTACGGCATTTATAACCTCAATTGAAATTGTATTTTGTCAATAAAGACAAAGAGAACAGCCTTGAGGAACACCTGGTATAAATTTGGATTTTGAAGAGTGTCTGGTGAGAATTGGTTTCTCTCTGGCAGTGATACACCAAGTGCCAGTTCACATGTTCATCCAATTTGTTATGTTATGCTTCTTGATCAATGTGAGAAAATATTCAAACCATTCGTGTTTGGTCTTATGGATCCCAACACTTACTGTGAAAAGGCATGCACATACAAAGAGATGGAGTGTGTGGTTAATAGCCATGATGTACTCCCACTGAAGACCGGGTATCATTAAGATTGGCACCTCAATGATTGTGCCGGTAGCCCAGCATGTCTGCAAGAACACATCAATCGCCATGACAGCTATGTATAATTATCACTTGAAAATCTTTAGTAATAGTATAGGGATTCTTTTAATTCATGGTTCTTCAGTCCCTACCATCAATCATATTCACTGCCACAACCATTGATTCAATTTAATTGATAATGTAACATTGTTTTTTGCTGATAGGCAAAATGTTGAAAATATTGGGGAGAGGGGCTTAATAATGGGTAACACTGTGGTGAAAGCACTGTTCTGACCAAGCTTGTTTATGCTCAATGCCATCATTTTACAATACTTCTGGACTGAATTCCTCTTTTAAGACAACACATCTGGTGTGCTGCCAAGAACTGACACATGTACCTTAATAAAGTGAGTGCATGATGCCAGACATTGCTTACAATGGGACAATCTCTTGGAAGTTAGGAACTGTCTTTCTTCTTCATGTTTTAAGTATCTAGGGCATAAGCATACCTTACCAGAACCAAAAATGCACTCTTCACCCGAAAAGAAGTAGGCAGGAACTCAAACATTAGCGCATTTCTGGGAGTACAGAAAATTAAAAAAAAAAAAACAGGAAATTTGTTTAGATTAAACAGCTGAGGTTCATTACCATGCTAATCAGCTTTTATTGACTATTCAGGCATCTTGCTAGTCGTGAACGTCCACGTGTACTACTGTTGTTAACAACGCTACACTTCACAATAAATTATAACAAGCATCAGAGTTAGTGTAAAAAATGCAAAGTATACATTTTACACTAGGTCGAAATTGGCATGTCCTACTCTGATAATTGACTCAGCTTGTTTACCGTAATGAGAAGCCACCAATGCCAAGGCCAACTAGTGAGCGAAAGACGAGCAGCCAACTGTAGTTGTATGTCCAAATTGCCATGAAGCTTGTGTAGACTGTCCACATAGTAGCAATTATTAAGCCCTGTACATGAGGGTGAGCAGCAGATAGTTACAGCGTGATAGAGTGCACACTGTTTTGGAATTACTCTAGTGCTCAAGCATCAGAGATAAACGGAACAGACAATATGAGAAAAGTAGCACATTTCTATTTTAAGGGTTGAGTTTGGACAGTTGAGCAATCACTTCATGCAATTGTAATATCGGTGCATTGGTCACTGCAGGTTAGAGCCTGCAGTGAGATCTCAGCCGATGCAAAAAAAAATGAGAAACTGATTGGATGTCAAGGAATGGAAATGCAATATAGTAGAATATATTCTTGCCTAAACAAAACACACACCATGCAAGGACTGTGCAATATAACTTGGCCAAAACAACTGTGTTCACATTTCTAACTCTTTTCAAGCAAAGAATAAGTCCACAATCCACGCTACTGGCACATGGAAAAAACTTTGCGCAGAGTATAAAAGCAGGTCAACTCATCATCCAGTCACTCATCAGCTTGAATTTGAATACAGCTTGATGCAATGAAACTGGCACCCCACGTGACCTTGATATGGTTTGATTCAACTTGATAGTGTATGGTGAGCCATGCCATTCTATACTTCGCACAAGTTTTGATCAATAATGCTGGGTGCCAGTTTCATTGCACCAAGTTGTACTCAACCATAGATGTATGTTGCTTAGAAGATTATAAGAAAAACACACCCCAAACCAACCTTTTTTCTTCCAAGCCGGTCTCCCACAAATCCAAACGAGAAGGCTCCAGTGGTCACACCTACAAAATATGCCTACATGAAGGAGGTAGGAAGGACAAAGGTTGCCTCTTATGTTTGGGATTTGATTGCTGTAATCGATACGCTTGGTAATTCCAGAATACTGCCTGCTTTGCAATGTCCCATTAACTGTATTGAAGCACATGCTTTAGAGTTTGCTTGTCAAACTCTGCTAATGTCAAGTAGCAACCACTGACATGCATATGTACAAGGAAAAAAACCCATCAAAAACTGGATTTCCTTGCTGGAGCAAGGTTAATTAAGAATTATTGCCATTATTATAAAAAGTTGGTAGAAGAGTTAAGGAAACATAGTTCAATATTAACAAGATATTTCTACCGGTATCTTTTATGGTCTTTCTCACCAGGTTAGATTTCCATTTCACCAGCACATCAGAAACAATATTTGCATGATGTTTTGACCTGGAAACTCAGGCCTTCCTCAGGTTCATTCAACACTACCATGCTTAAATTTATTTACATAGTTTCAAAAATGCACGTGTACACAGACCCCCGATTTCCCCCTTCTGTTCTTTGTGCACCTATACATAGGCACCTATGGGTACTCACCAATGCGATGTAACTGTAAGCATATTTGCTCTTTTACCTATACACTCACACCCCAACAATATATTGCTTCAGACTGCAGACTATATAAACAATGTTTGAAGATGGTAGTGTTGAATAAATCTGAGGAAGAACTGAGTTTTCGGGTTGAAAAGCTGTGCAAATATTGTTTCTGATGTGTTGCTGTGAGGGAAATCTTTCAACATATATATCCATAGACTTGTAGTACATGCTGTCACACTATACAGCTGTTCATTCTGATGTGAACAAACCATGGAATTGTCTTGTGGAAGATTTACAATGATCAGAAGAAAACAGGTTTGTATGAATGCACTGGCACCATGGTTCTCAATCAGTAACCCTTGACTTAAATCATTGCTCCATGGTGCTCCTTGTCATCAACTTACCGTTGATATTAGTGCTTTTTGCAAATCATCAATTGAGTAGCTGCAACCAGCCAGGGAGGGGAGCACGGTGAGGAACGTCACATCCATGCCCTGCATCATCTGCAGTGAAGTCACATGACCACCATGCACTAAGCTAGTGGTGTTTGCACGGACCCTTAGTGTGTGACTGAGAAAAATAGTACCCTAATAATTATAGAAAAAGGTTGAAACTTCTATGAAGGAAGTTCAAAACGTTTTTAAGCTCCCCGAGAAAGATTTAAATTTTGGGTTCTCCCTTTTGCCATGGTAACCAGCCATATGTAATAAGTTGTGAGAGTGAAAGTAGTCTAAATTCAGTTTGGATTTGTGACAAGGCAGGTGACTTTGCTCAGCTTGGTTACAATGACAAGCAAAATCAGGAACAGAGCTGTTATTGAATTTTTGACCTTGGAAGGTAGAGTGCCAAAGGAGTGCCAATGGAGATCTATGAATTGCTGGCAAGTGTTTACCAGGATTTTGCCCTATCCTATGCAACAGTGAAGAGGTGGGTTTTGGAGGCAAGACATGGGCGGAAGTGGAACACATTTTCACGACGGTGATGAGGTAAAGGAGGCTGTCAAGGGCTATTTGATAAGCAAGATGTAACCTTCCACAAAGAGGGCATCTGGACGTTGAGTGACCATTACAAAAAGTGTGTTGAACGAGACAGTGAATACGTTGAGTTCAAATAAAAATCCTTTTCTTTCTTGGTGAAGCTTAAAAAATTTTGAACTCCCCTCATACACGTGTCTATGAATTGCTTAAGATTCCATACTTCAAAATTGTACACGTAAGAGCTCACAGTGTCTGACTTGCTCACCATAAAAAAAATATGAATAAAATAATTATGCAATGCAACCAGCCTTTCAAATTTAACAAAGCAATCCGTTAGTCTTCTCTTGCTGGGTTCCGTACAGAGAGCACATTTTTCAACACTACCCACTATGCCTTTTAGCTGCAAAGAAAGACCAGTAGAACATATACATGAGTACGTTGACGAAAAAAACACAACTACTGGCAAACTCACTGCGTGTAGCGCCATGGCGGCTAGTAGAACGTACTGTAGTCGACCAACGCCCATGAACTCCACGGCATCTCCAGCGGTGTACAATAAAACTGGTGAAAGAAAAGCACAATCAAACGTGAGTGGCTTTGCGTGAGACCAGTCAATAAAACATGCTCAAGGAAATAGCGTACACCAGTACACGCAATCAGTGATACTCTATGGGTACCTCCTTCACTGGGCCATTCGCGACCATGGTACACTCTGCAACTTGAAACACTCAAAGTTACTAACTGAACATGGGAATACACACTATAGTTCAGTTCGACAATAGCTATAAAGATAGACTGAGTGAAACTCCATGATACAACTGCATTTGAGCTCTAGCTCAAGCAACAGAAGAAACTGTGAAGAAACCTGAAGACTCTGGAGTGGTAGTGGTGCTCGTCTGAACTATTAAAACCCGAAAGAGAAACTGAGAGTGATTACGGTGAGCGGTCGCCATGGCCTCGACATTGGTTAACAATTGCACGTGCCTGTAGCCTGGGTGGTGTGCTGATTACGTCAAGGCTGCCTTTGACACTGGCGCATGGAGCATTCTAGTGCAGTTTCTAGTACTAAACCAATAGACTGCCTGCGCTACCTGTTGCCGGCTTCGGTGAGTCGAAATCTGAGTCCTTGAAATGAATCCGAACAGCACCCTTCCGCCGAGGTAGATTTCGATGTTTGCGTCGTCCAGCATCCCATAGTTTGGAAAGCATGCTTCACTTCTTAACCGTTCTGTACACGATCGCGAGTTGCTACGCTGCACACGCTGTCCGTTCCGACGAGCCTGGGAAACGCATTTCAACCTACTGAATAACATCGCTGGCTGAAGTGAAACTCGTTACCGGAGTGCTGCCAAGTTGCTGGTAACTTGGGCTAATCATTTTTCTCTCCACCTCGAGCTATCGCGGCGGACACATGAACCCTACGTCCATCGGAGTGTCGTCTGCACTCCAACAGTGGTTCTGTTCATGTGACTCGATTGTGGGAGGTGTGAATCCGAGGCGTAGTCGGTTTTTGCGCTGACACAGCCTCTCCGCACTGCAAGTGAGTGGGTAGCGCCTCTACTTTCTTGCATATTGCGAAGGCTGACCTTCCGATGCGCTTACTGTTACTAAGTTTGGGGGCTTGAGCAGAGAAAGCGCCGTGACAGCTCATCTGAAGAAAACGATCAGCCATCCATCACATTCAGTTCGTCCCAAACAGAGGTAGAAGCGCCACCAGAATTAATCGCACAAGTGCATCGCCGTTTCCTCTGCGCTCGTCCACTCATAGTAGAGGAGTGGTTGAGCAGTCCTTGACCTGGAGAATAGTATCACTACTTATCAAGTTCATTCCGCTTCCTTGTCCAACGTCAAATTCGATCGAAGCTGCCTCGACACGAAGGGACTCGGAAGCGATTTATCGATAATTATTAGTAGGGGGCACAGACTTATCAGGGATGTCGAAGCATAGGGCATAACAAAGAGCAACGCCAGCTGGACCAGCCACGCGTAACTGTACTGCAGTTCTCGATCCGAACATCAATCGCATAGTCTACTGTGCAGCAGTGGCTGGCCTCTGGCTTGAGTGCACGTGTTTCAGTTGTGTTTAGCTGTCAAGTCTCACTGATCAAGGGTGGTCAAAGATAATATTTTAGTAAGATGATCTAAAAGTGTCTTATCCGCGGCTTTGGGGAAGCCAGAGAATACGGTACATGCTTGCATGCATCATAGTGGTGACCGTTCGACCACCATGGACCCAGACTTGCGATGTAACTCCGTGATCTTTCCACCGCGAGGGATCAGGAGGGGAGGGGAGGCGGGTGTGTGGTTGAAGCAGACATGGTGTTAGTCTACCTGACCCGCAGTACTGTAGACGAATCCAAAGCCCGATAGTAGTCGAAGTAGGTTAATCCTAGGTTAATAGCGTCTCGCTATAGCCTTGACTATGCACATTGAGAAAATAAGAATCCTCTAGAGCCGTTCGCAGAGGCCGGAATCATTTGATCGCTAGTGCCGTCCAGTTGGTTACGCTGCTTTCCTGCACGCCCGCTAGCATTTTCACTGATTTTAGTTTTTAGTTGCGCGCACACGCTAGATCTTTGGCTGATATTATGCACTAGCCCACACCATGCAGTATTCTTCCCTTCGTGGTGATCGCGCCAGCTGCGTTCTGTGAGAACGCCGAGAAGTCAATAACCGAGTCGCGGGAGCGTAACGTCTGCAAGTTCATTAACCATGATGGAGCCCGTGGTTGGAAACGTTTGTTTTCTTTTTTTCAAGGAGGCGAAACTTCAAATCGTCGCTTAAGACTCAGCTGCCGTAGCTGGAACGGAACACGAATCACGCTACTGCTCACAAGTGAAGCGGCCCACTTGAAATGCTTACATGACGGAGTGAACCACGGTGCATGGCCCGCCCCGGGAATGACATACATGTAGATCTACATCTTTCAAAGGCCACTCAGCCCTGACGACTCGATCGATCTTTAGAGTGTAGAATTTAAAAGCACTTCACTTCGTAAGAGTCAATCTACAGAAGCAAGCATGATGGGCAACGCGGGGTTTCGGCAACGTTTCACAGTTGAACGCACTGAAGGACTTGAAGGAGACGGTGGACTGTGTGATTTAAAGATCAGTAGCAAATCGCACTCCCGGAGGAAATAGTGGAAACCTCTTGCTTGTCATGTTCGGAGTACTCGCTCGCTGCGGCACTGGGCTTCTACAATGATCCGAAGGCATTTCTCGTTGTTTCGTGGTCATGCGCAATGTACATGTATCTCTGTACGCCGCTGCAGCCGCAGTCAAAGTCTTCAATTCGACTTTCACTTGTTATTCTTTTTCAGACTCGGAAACTCAAAGTTAGCAAACAATTACCTGGGAAAACTTATTATAGTGATAACCGAAATCTTGTAAAACACCGAGCCTTCATTTCGACCGTGGTTTGGTTCTTCATCAGCTAGTGCTACAATTTGTCTGACGTGTTACCAGTGTTTCCGATAATATTGAGCGAGCGAAACGACTAAGTAATTTCCGCAAACATCCTAAGCAAGAGCTATCAGGTTTAAACATTAGAAGATGGCATAGTAAAAGTTGTCCATCATGTGCGTTTTCCATCTACATCCCGGTCCATGTCCTGTCCTTCCCCGTCACTTGACAGTTTGTCTACCATGTTTGTCTACCATGTTTGTCTACCATGTTTG
>JAOWAW010140741.1:0-21693 GCA_028565695.1 Nicola tetela
TTGGCCCTGCGTTTCTAAGCTTGGTCGGACTGCCACTTCTGTGGATGTAATTCGAAGCCTAAGGCGATGGTTTCCCGCTGTCGGTGTACCGAAAGTTTTAACCACGGAGGCCCGCAACACAGTATAGAGAGTTACCTCTAACTTTGAGTTTGGCTCCGGCGTCCGGTGTACTTCGTCGTAGATTTTCACGTGCATTCGGGCATGGTACGTAACCGAACTGCACCTGAGAAAACCCGCTCTTCTACTCACGCCGGAAAGTTTCACCTAAACCTAAGAGGAAAATCTCTGCAACATGTACATTTCGGAGCAAATTTCTGTATGAACGGTTAACATGGACTCTGAGCAACAGTTCGAGTCTTTCTCGCTGGCTCAGGCGCGTAGTCTGTATGGGGAAACACTGGGCAAAGCCTGGCCAGATTTGCACGTCAAGAGAAGCCACTCCTAATGCCTCTTCAATCTTCAACTTCAACAGCACTGGGTAACTAAGAACTCTCGAATTTATAGGGTAGGAAAAGTAGAAGAGTAGAAAAGGTGACAGAGATACGGATGCATAACAGGAGAGCAGGTGTAAAAGATATACAGATTGTATAAAGGTCATAACACGTGAATCAGGTGACAACAGCCAGGCCAGATTTGTAATATTTGGTCGCATGCTATAGCCATTGCACCGCAACACATCGGTATGTGAATTTTATATTAACGTAGACGTACGCCGAACGCCGCGTTGAAACCCGAAGGTTCCCTAGAGGACGCAAGCTAGTGATGGTGAAACCAAAGGTGATTGGAGCTTTCTCTTGGAAATGGGCAAGTAGACCTTAGACCACCGTGCGCTGGAAGGATTATCTTCGAAGCTGCAGAGGACGCCCTTCAATTGACTGAGAAAAAAATCGCAGCTTATGCAGGGGTAAGGGAAAACTATTTCTGGTAGTTGCATCCGACATAGCCTGAAGCCTTTGGCCCGCTGGCGTGACAAGTGTGCACTTTTCAAAGTCTTTTTTTTTCAGCCACATTGGCATGCGTACTTATTATGTGTATTAAGATTGCTATAATTTGTGATAAAACTTGAGGATGTTTTCAGAAAGATTTTATCTAAGAATCCTGACGTCTTCGCCAGATTGGAGTTGTCTGTCAATGACTCATGGCGGTAGGATACAAGACGGGTACGTCCCAGTTTACGCCTGCAGCGGAGCGTCAGTCTACCTCTGAATGGGCCGAGAACAACACTCCCTTCTTTCCTGTCCATGATAAATGTCCCCACCCCCACTAGAACAGTCTGCCTAGCTGTGCGAGCGATCGCTCGACTGGTGAGGGACGCGACTTCTATTGCGCAGTTTGGTTCATGGACTGCATATCTGTGTGCTCGTCAATCTTTCTTGAAGTCCAGCTAGTACTCTTCAGTAGAGTCTACAGTAGCGCTCGCAGCAAGAACGATAGCCTTGATCTAATAAGGACAGAACAGAAAATTAGCACGTCGGATAGTTCCGCTGTTGACTAATCTCGCTACTGAGCCTCTAATGTGTATGTTAACACTGAGCTGCCCCGGGCAACAGTCGCTGTTGCTTCCGGCATATTGGCATACGTCAAGGATCACGACGGAGTATTCCTTGGAGCAGATCTCCGTTAGGGTTTTAACCGCCTGAGCCTGGCACCGGGCGAAACATCGCCGAGAAATATTAATACCAGAGTTTCAAGTACAGCAACGCTCCTTAAGTAGCGCCAGCCAAAAGGTGCCCCGAACCTCGTGCCTGGACAATATTTTTGAATAAGGTCTATCGCGGTGCGAAACATGTTAATTAGAACACTCAAAAACCCTGCAGCCCTTAACAAAGTCGTGCTATGGGCAACAACCCGGCAGTTTGCGACAGCAGCGAGAATATAATCACCCAGAATCACAGCAGATCGAATCCACAGAACAAGCCCGACCACACACATGGAGCACATCATATCCACCATCGGCGCGAAAAATAATAACATAATAACTAGTGCTGCACCGAATAGCAGTTCGTATGAACGAATATACTGAGGTAGCGAACGAATATTCTATTATTCCACCCAATCCCTCACCACGCCTCTTTTCTCGCATTGTCACGTTCATTGCTGTTCGTATTTTTTCCACGGCAGCCTTTTAGTATAAGCACCAATGTGAGATGGGAATGACTTGACAACAGGATGCTTTCTCTTGAGATGTTCACACATCGAACTCGTCGTTGTACCATTGAACATCAACGTTTATCACAAAGCTTGCACTGAACATGCTCGCCTCTGTCAACTTTAACGAAGCTATTCCATGTTGCGTAATTGCACTTGTCACTGCTTTCATACGTCACAACTCACACCTCACACTGTATACACCCACACTCATAAAATGCTGCCCCAGCCTGTACTATTCTTCAGTCTTTCAATACTTACCTTGAAGCACTGTTGCTCAACGGCGTCACTAGTTCCTTAACATGGTATCAGAATAACTAAGACAAAATGACAACGACTGTCGGGACCTCTACAACAACAACAACGAGCGCTTCAGCTGCAGCAGGACCGTCAACAACATCCCCTCAGACGAGGGCCCCAAGTCTGGCCAATACGACGCACTTCGCACCGCCTGGCCCCCTCGAGTTCACGGGCAACTCGGACAAAACGAAAACCTGGCGGAAGTGGTGGCAACGATGGGAAGCCTACACGACAGTCACAAGCTTGGACAGACAAGGCCCACGGGTGCAAATCGCCCAGTTTCGTCATCAGCGTAGGGCCAGCCGCCTTCGACGTGTACAACTCGCTTCGTTACGCACAAGAGAGCGACAAATTAGACATGAAGGTCGTCTTAGACCTCATGGAAGAGCACTACAAAGGGCAAGTCAATGTTATTAACGAGCGGTTTTGTTTTTTCAAGCGCGACCAAGAACCGGGTGAAACCTTTGCAGACTATCTTACAGCGCTGCGCACGCTCGTCAGCACTTGCACCTTTGGCCAACTTGAAGACGAACTTCTGAGTGACCGAATTGTTTGCGGCATCCGGAACAAGGCCACACAAGAAGCGCTGCTCCGAAATAATAATCTGGACCTGAAAACGTGTATAAACATGTGTCGCACGTCGGAAGTCTCTGCGACACAACTGAAAGACATGAACGAACGCAACGCTAATGCGAGCTGACAAGATACCGCCGGAGCAGACACAGGACCGACGGAGGCAATACTACCCGTCGCGTCCGCAGCCAGAAAACCGAGAAACGTAACGGAAATGAGTCAAAAGCCCACACCATCTAAATCGAGATGCCGACAATGCAGGCGTCGCCATGAACGTCTAGAGTGCCCAGCGTTTGGACGAAAGTGCGAACGGTGCGGCCGCATGAATCACTTTGCCACTGTATGCAGCCAGTCAAATCCAAGTTTGAGATTCGCTTCAGGTAAAACTTCCGTTGCAGAAGATCTCCTCACGGTCACTGCGGAGCCCAGGAAGGACACGTTTGAAGAGATACACACGAAATGATGTCATGATTACACGTTACATTTTCATTATCATAACCTTTTGTTTAGAAATCAGAACTATAGTACGAGTAGATTCAACAGTACTCTAACTTGTCAACTTCGAGCGGAAGAGTGACTTTGAACGAAGGGAAAGAAATGGAAGAAAAATCAGTGAAGCAAAAAATGCAGTCTAGGAGAGGGCTCCAACCGAGAATGTTTCGAACGGTCGAGCGAAAACTGTGCTCCTGACGACTGCTCCACTTGGGACTGCATGCCAAAGCCGGTGACGGGTGACCCTAGAGCACTTGGAACCTGCGTCGCACGGTTGCCGCGTGGTTTCTTTTGCTGGTGAGCTCTTCGAAAACGAGCGAGAAAGGGTTCTGAGACGGCCTTTTCACTAATCTGCTGGGCTGAGCCCCTTATTACCCTCGGCCTCGGAAATACCAGCCGAATATTTCCCTCGTCATATTGACCTCGTCTGCGCCTCGGTCTTATTATAGGCTCGGGCAATTATAGGCCGGTATTTCCTCGGTCTCGGGTAATAAGAAGCCCTTGTTTCCAAGGACGAAGGAAATAAGAGGCTTATCCCAGCAGAATCTGGTTCCAAAAAAGGAGTGAATATCGATATCATTCACCTGCTACTCTGATTCCTAAAAAAAGGAGTGAATAACGATATTATTAACCTGCTAGCGAGTGAATACCATGGAATATATTATTCACCTCTTGTGAATTGTATGCAATGGAATGGGTTTTGTAGGTAATCCCAGTTCTGAAGGTGAATAATCTACAAAACCCATTCCATCGCATACAATTCACAAGAGGTGAATAATATATTCCATGGTATTCACTCGCTAGCAGGTTAATAGTATCGTTATTCACTCCTTTTTTTAGGAATCAGAGCCAACACCTGATTCTGTTGGGATAAGCCTCTTATTTCCCGATGCCTCGGAAATACCGGCCGAATATTTCCCTCGCCATATTCAGTGACCTCGGCGCGAAATAAGGGCTTCTTATTCACCTTCAAATGTGGGAAATTATAAAAAAGCCCAATCAGTGGCAAGATTTTGCGAGAACTCAGGTTGTCAGTGCAGGCCAGCCTAAACCCCAATCTCCGGGCTTTGTGTACGTGCGTGCGCGCGAAGGCCTACATGTAGACAAGTGCAGTGTAAGCCTTGCGAGTCGGACCCGTAGATTCATTCGCCAAAAGCTGAAATATCGAAGAAATGTTAGTATATGCTTAATTAGCTCTTAGTAGACATGGCAGATTGGTGTTCTCTTGGCCTAGGGAGGCTCGCTGTTTTGGACAGAGCGCTGCCTTTACGCTCGCTCTCCATCGTTGTTTGCCGGTCTTCGTCGATAAAGAAGCCGGTCGCTGCCTTGAAGAAGCGAGTGTTTGTACACTGCTTTGGACCTGCGCTCATTATCTATGCTTTCTCTTACGAAGTGACCGTAGGTAGGTAGGGTCAGCGTGGACAGAGTTCGTTCTGGTTGTTTAATGTGCTCTCGGGAGCTTGTTGAGACTTGCGTTGTAGTTTCGTGTGCGTGCGTGCGTGCATCACAGTTGTCTAGAGTGTTTTACTTTGACGTTCGTTTTGAGAGCTGTGTGGGCCCTTCTACCCTCTATCTTTGTTCAGAACAAGTAGAGTATTACCCTGAGGTGTGGCAGAAAACAGGACGGCTTCCTGACAGTGAAGACGTTGCGAAAAAATAATTTAATTTTGAAATTTTACCTCACTGATTACGATCTTCACTGCTTTGTGTCTCGGCCATGAAAGCTGATTTCCGGAAACCTGAACACAGAAGCAGCTTCATGGGACTTGTTTTTCCCAATACAGCCACGCAAGCCTGTCAAGGATCAGACTTCCGTTTAGGGGGAATCTTTATTTGGCGCGCCTCACTGTTAGGTGAAGTGAAGGATATTTTTCGCGATTTTGGACGTATTTATGGAGCTTTTTTGAGTTATTGGAAGATTGACAGGGTTTCAAGACCGGGAAAACAAAAGTCTGGCCCATTTTGGGACCCTGCTGGCCTAATACCATGCAAGATTTGGCGAGCATTCTCCAAGAGCAAATTTTCTTGAAACAATTTTGAAAATCCCCGTGTTGCTTTTTCATCATACTATGTGGTATTTCTCCTCTGTTTTCGATTGGTTTGCCAAGAACCTTTCTCTAGGTACTATTCCCCATCAAGTCTTTGCTACCAAGATCCATTTTGGGGCAAACTGTTGCTCAATCCTAAGCTAGGAGGAAGAGGTTACTAAGTTCCCAATGGCCTGCACTGGCCTTTAAAACGACCTAAGAATCGGATAAGCACGAACTTTCAAACAGTGTTTCCACGTGCTTTAAAACTGAGGTTCCTCTGAACGTGGGCATCAGAACTGACCAGCCCTTTCATATACAGCACATGAATTTTGCATGTGACTTAGCTCAGAGAGCGGGCAGAACATTAATTTTGTGCGCGTAAATGTTTGTCGCGTTTTCAGGAGTTCTTAGTAGATACATACATTTGGTCCGCATCCTCACTGCGCTCTTGTGGAATACAGCCATGACTGTCACCTAGAGAAGGCGTCTGAGCAATCTCGCATACGCAAAGGGCATTTTACTAAAAATCAAGTTATGCTGTTGTCAGTAATGCTCTTCAATCTGCCAAGTAATTATTATCTTCTACCATGACGGTCGTTTTGAGAACGCTCAGTTAAGACGCATGCAGGATAGGTCTTAAGCATTTCATCACACACTCTGAAACCATTTAAGTTCGCAAGGATTCTAATGGCAGTTATTATCTGATTACCTGACTTCTCAATCATCTCTATGCATCTGATTAAAGCCCAGCCGCACACCGACGAGCATTCTATCCGGGAGCAAATCTTCCAGACCAACCATGAAGGCATCCCTCTGCCAGGCAGTCCTCCTTGTTTTACTTGCAGTCAGCAGCTTCTGCTCATCACAAACGTGCACCTGCTACCTGCAGCACTCGTCGAACTGGTACGAGTGTACCCCGCTCGTTGGCCAGACAGTGATTACGTCACAATGTTTTTCCAGTATAATTAACAACACCAACGTTAAAACTCTGTAAGTGTTGATAATTCTGAGGGATTAATTTTGTGTCTCTAACTCAGTGACAAATCCAACTGCTATTGGCTTTCCCAGTGCCTGTTTTATCATAAGTGGGCTCTTACCGAACTCAATACTGTTAGAGTAACTTGAAAGAGAAAAGAGGGAAAAATCTCTGCTGGCAGGGCAACATTAAGTGTCGAGCAAATAAACCCTTTATTAGCACTAAATGACTTGTTAGCAACTTAGGACTGTTGTGGACTGAAATTGATTTTACTTCTAGCTGAGGATATAAAAATCTCTGTTTGAATCCTGATTTTAGAGTTTCAGTGTATACTAGAGGGTAAGAGTAAATCCATTTTGTTGTTTTAGCTTTGGGATTGACTTTTTTCTGATACAAAAGAAAACAATTGGGGACGCTAGAGTGAAGAAAACTTTCTTCAAGTAGAGAAACGTTTTGATGTACAACACCATAATCAGTCTCATAAGTTCTGAGGGGAAGTAGTAGCTTGGGCATGTATATATGTATATGCTAGTGTGTGTATGCATGTGTCTTATGTGGTGAGAAGGTGTGAGGGGAAGGCGTGAAGAAAGAGGCGAATAGGAGCGGTGTAAGTGTCAGTAGCATGTGTGTGGATTATGGGAGGAAGCCTGTTCCATGTCTTCCTGTCACTTGTTGAGTGCTGGAGCTCTCACTTGAATTTCAATGGCCTCTTTGATATGGAGCCGTAGAACATCCTGTCATTGATGCAGGGTTTCGAAGGAAATTGATGGCAGATTGTTCAGGTGGTATTCTTTGTAATGTTCGCTGAATGCAGTGGTCCTGGAGTGTTGTTTTGCGGCCGTAAGGTGTTTGCGTGCTCTTTCATGGAGTCAGTGGGTGGTCATACTGATGTAGGTCACGTTACACAGTATGCATGCGGCTTGGTATACAACAGAGGACTGATGGCAGACATATGTCTTTGGCCAGGCAATTTTAAGCAAGGCTTGTTAGTTTTGCCTCGGGGTTTTGCTGCAAAGTTTCGTAGCGTTTGGCCTTGTGGTTTGGCTAGGTGCACTGGGATGCCATATTTAGTTGAAAGGCATTTGACCTGTCCATTGCAGTGATCGTTCACGAAGGGGATGTTTAGGGTAAAGTGCAGTTCATTTTCCTTCTTCATTGGCATTCTCTTCGGATCTTGTCATCACTGTAAGTGGTCAGGGTATCCATTGTTCTTTAGTTTGGTGGTCATCCTGGCAAATGAGGTATCTCAATGTTTTGAGGTTGAGCAGATTACAGCTCTGTGTATCTCATTGGCAAGGGTTCTATTGGTTACGGTTGGGTGGTGTGAATCATAGTGGAGTGTGATGCCTTTGTTGGCAGACTTAACCTATAGCTTGTATTCTATGGACCCATTTTCGTTGATCTTTATTTTCACGTCGAGAATCGGTAGAACTCATTCGTTGTTGGGGAGTTCCATCTTGAACTTGATTGTTGGATGGTTTTCGTTCAAAGTTCTCAGCATCTCCTGGGCCATGTGTACGCTTGGTGTCACTGTGCCGATGTTGTCGATAAATTGTGCGTAGATTGGAGAGTTGAGTTCTTAATAGATGATTCTTTGTTTGAGTTGGTCCATGCACAGGATAGCTAGTGTCTGGCTGAGTCTGCTAGCCATAGCAAGCCCATGGATTTGTTTTTTGATACCTTAGTCGTTGTATGAAAATATGTATTTCTTCTGATGGTTAATTTCAGTTGTTTGTTTGATAGGAATCTTGGTAAAAATCAGCTGACCACACTTTCTGCAGGTGCATTTTCTGGTTTATCATCTTTGACCTCATTGTGAGTAACTCTGTCTTGTATAGACATGTGTCTATAGGTGGAAAGTGCATCACACTCAGTATTTGTTGTTGCATTTCATACTTAAAGCTGGACCATTGGTGACCAAAAAGCTACCTAGCAACCAAAGTAACACTTTTAATACAGTATGCCTGATAACTGTCACCATTTGTTGCCTTTGAATGTTGGACTCAATAATCAAACACATGCCAACTACGTTAGGGTGCTGCCTAGAACCCTTCACTTAATTCAATATGGGTCCACGTAATGTCCTCAAATAATAGCCTAGAGGCCCAAGATAAAACTCTCTGCACTGTAAATCAAGATACGTTATTAATCTTGGTGCCGCATTAGATTTAGTTGGCAACAACTGCGTCTGAGGTTGCAGCAATGCACGGCATGCATTGGGAAGAAATTATGTAGTGATCATTGCTTGTTTTGGATGTAACCGACAAGAAAGGTGTTGGAAAAAGATCAGGATCATGAAAGGTATTGGAGAAAACGTGATGAAAGCTCAGACTAAGTCTCTTTCTAGTGCATTGGTGATGTCATAAAAAGTCCATATTGAAATGATCGTTCCCTGAGAATAACTAAATGGTTTGGAATTTTGTGCTGAGCAGGTTGCTTGCTGAGAACAATCTGACAACACTGTCTTCTGGTGTGTTTTCTGGGTTATCTTCACTCTCTACATTGTGAGTATTTTTGTAAGAGAAATGGAAGAGGGATAGACAGTTTCTCCAACTGCATATACAACTCCTTGTAGATTTAAGAGCTTGTAATTTTGCAGCCGGTTGAACTATAGGAATTGCAAGGGCGTAGCCATGAGAGTCAAATTGTCATCTCTAGTAGACACAAGAATAACCAACGTACTCTTTGAGTAAAGACTAATGCACAACAACTAGCCTCTGCTTGAGTGGAGGACAATTATGGTTAGTGCATTGGGGTAGATGTTCCAAAACTTGATTTCTTGGTTGTAATTTGGTCAGCTTTGACCAGTGTAAATATCATTTGGCTGGGGTTGAAGTTAGAATAGCCCTTATTCCCATGGTTCTGCATGGCATTTTATTCTCCAGTCTTTTTGTGATCTTATATTCTCGCAACTCACCCATACAAACCACCTATCTCCTAAGAGATTGTGGATTTTCTATCACAATCCCTTACCCACACACAATCTTCAAATCACAGCCCCTTATCCACTCAATCCTGCAAACACCTTACCATACACCACTGATCTGCAATCATGGCCCCTTACCCATGCACTATCTGCAAATCATAACATGTTACCCACACACTTCAAGGTTGTGACAAGGTTGTGAGAAATACATTCATAGCCTCTACACTCAGTCCCCATTGGCTGCATCACAACCCTCGCTGCTGCACAACTTGGGTTGTGATATGCTGTTCATGACCTTGGTCTCGGCCATGAATCTATGCATCTTATGAAGGCTACCATCGGTGAACCTAATCTTATTCAAGTTAACAGTTCTCGCTGATTAATGAAAATTGGTTGTTTGTACAGAGACTTGAGCCGCAACCAGCTAATGATGCTGTCTTCGGGTGCATTCTCTGGATTACCTTCTCTCACACAGCTGTGAGTATTATTTGGGGAAGGTGGTGGAGGTACGAGATGTTATTGCGTCAATGGTGAATAAGAATTAATTACAGACCCCACTGGCAGCAATGAGTCAACATGTAGGATGATGAGTCTATATGTGTGGTTAACTAGATTTTGTTTTCTTCACAGGTATCTGTTTGACAACAATCTGGCAAGGTTGGCAGCTGGGGTATTCTCTGGACTGTCATCACTCACTGCTCTGTGAGTATTCCTGCAAGAATAAAAGGGGAAAATAATGCGTGGCTGCTTAGTGATCGCCATCACTGGTGAAGAGTTTTCCGTTTTTTTCCTTGCATCCTCTAATCCCTATCGCTGTTGCTTACCCATAGATGTTCTGTTTTGTCATGTGGTTATCTGAGTGACTCCGTGCGTTGTTGGTGAAACCAGTATCATGTCTTAGGCTGAGAAAATGTGACTTGGGCGCACTATTAGTAATGACATTTATAGCAAGACGTAAGTATAATGTAATTGAATTGTGCTCCAGCTTGTGTCGGTTTTAAAGTCACCTCAAAATGAGAATGGACTTCAAATAGGAAGTAGGAGTTAATTGTCTTAAGAAACAAAGCGTAGGGCTTGAATAAAACATTTTTATCTTAGAAAGGACAAACTTCCTTTCGCTACCCTTAGTCTTACACTGGTTGAAGAGGAATGGAACAGTGAACACCAACTGAGCCATTGCTGATGCAAAAGCTATGAAAGATAAGCAGAAGAGATACTGGTCTTGCCCCATTGAAATTTCTCTCCTCTCTGTAAATACTCAGTCCCTTATTGTATGGCCATTGTGTGGCTTAGGAGAGAAAGACAGGATATGGCATATAACTGAACAGAGCATAGCTAAATTGACTGCTTGACCTTCTGCTTTCTGGTTGTTTTTAATATGCCAAGTGGTAAACGTGGCTGTTCCCTCTCATGTTTATGTAGACCCACTTTGATTACTGTGTTAGGGTTTCTGTATGAGAAGATATTAGAGCATTTTCTGTTCCTGTAAGAGTGGGCAATGTTAAATGGCTGTTCTATGACTGTATAAGCCTTTCATTACACTCAGTGCTTCCAGTCATAGGACATTCCTTATCTTCTGCTTAACATTACAGAAATCTCAACCAAAATCCGCTGTATTGTTCAGCTGAGATCTGCCATCTACAAAGACATAACGTTGGCTCCTACACATGTTCAACTCCTGAGGCACTTAACGGGACTCGACTGGCAGACATAAACTGTGGTAAGCCCACTAGGAGAACCTCAGCTAATCCTGTAGGATTCCCGACTAATCATTCTTAACGAATTACTACTTCATGCCTCTGCTTATTTGTTCCCTTTGAATCTTGAGTAAGAAAACAGGAAAATATTCCTGTGCCTTTGCTTGCCGTAGCGATTGTAGTATTGCAAAAAAGTGTGTGGAAGTTGCACCTCATACCATACAAACTAGCTGAAAAATGAAAACATAGTCTGAACATTTTGTCTGAATCTGCAGTCCCTATGTGGAGGGACGGCAGACCACCTCAGGATGATGTCTCTATGACATCGGAAAGTTAAGAAAGATGATAACCTAAAAGGCCACTAAGGATACAAAGTTTTCACTTCTGTGATTATAAGCTGTTTGTTTGCAGTTGAGGTGAAAGCAGTCAGGAAAGAGGGAAATGGTTAAGTTTTAATCTGATGGTCTCTGATCACTTTCTAATTTTAGTTGCAGCTTAGAGAGGTCATCAAACTTGAACCTGTGCTGACTAGCACCTAGGTAAGCGAAGGTGGGTAGTCGCCTGAACAGTTATGATCGTAAGTTTTGCTCAGCTGGATGTTTGGTCACCACAGGTTTGAGTTCACCATGCTTTCCAAGCCAGAGCAAGAATTTTAGAAAATGGTTATTACTCTCCAGCCACATGAATGGTCACCTTGGCTGTATCTGACAGTTTGTTTCAAACCCTTGCCTTGTGCTGGTTAGTGAAGTTCAGTGTTGCCTGAAGGTCTAGAGCCAACTCGTGCAAAAGCTTAAGGGCTCTCTTCACATTTTGGCCAACTCTCTTATTGACAGAACATTTTCACATTCAGAAATGCAGGAGGGCTGATCCAAGTTTTGATGAAGATGCTGTCATGACCAAGGCATGACTGAATAAAGTCATGAATTGATCAAAACAGTTATTCAAAGCCCATAATTTTAGACCCCAATTCTACAAAGGCCCATATGCCTCAGCAGTAGTGATGCCTTTATTGTGGGAGCTGGCTGTTCCATGTTATTGAGCTGAATTGGAACCATTTGTATGCTTGTGTTTTAGCAAATTTCCAGACTTCTTCCAAATCAGTGATGACCAAATCTGGGCAAGACGTCCATTTCAGTCCATATCTGGATGTTAAAGCTACGAACATGAACTTCACATGGAACGGTCCTGGAAATCACTGGATCATCCGACAATCACTGACGCAAAATCTGACCCTATACAATGTCAGCATTGGAGATCAAGGTGTTTACACATGCACCGTAGCGTTTCAACCCATCCTAAGAGTCACCTGGATGACTGTAGCAAACAGGACATTAGGTAAGTGAGGTGTTCCTTACCTCTTTGTGAACAACTTGTCATATCATTAAACTTTTGCCGTGCAGTCAGTCTTGAATAAGTCATCTACGACATATTCACCTATGGTGCTCAATCACCTTAAAAAAATTGTAGCTGGCCATTACTGTTGCCAAAGGCAACTCAAAAGGCTTCTTGTCGATATGCACGTTAGAAAGCTGTATGTTGGTATGTCACTTTCTGGAGAAACGGATGCCAAAAGTTGCGGAATTGCATGCGCTTTTGGTATGCCAATGGGATGCACGTACGATGGAGCCCGAAGAAGTCATTGCTCTCCTAGATAACTGGTCTGATGATGGAGATTTGAGTCAATCTCTTCTGACTATTCTGATGACTTGGTTGATATGATTTCCGAGGCTTTGGAAGAGGAGGAAGACTTGGATATTGACCTGGTGTCAGAGTTGGAGTTGTAAGTAGAGTCTGACGTATCTGACGGCAGAGGTGCCACCGATTCTTGTGATGAAACTGACGCAGATGATGAGCATGAAGAGAGTGCAAGAGCTGGTCGCTACAGGGCCACCAATTGTCGAGGGCGAGGAGTTCTTGTTGAAAGAAGAGGTATCAGCAGAGGACAGGATGTTGCCGCTCTTGGTCAGGGTCTCGGACTTGGCGCAGGTCGAGGTCGTGGTTGTGGCACAGATCGAGGTCATGATTGTGCTGCAGGTTGTTGAGGAGGTGGACAAGGACATGGGAATGGTGGAACAGGTGGAAGGGGAAGGGGTCGTGATGCCGCTGTTGGTAGGTTATCTGATTGGGATATACCAGACGAGGAGACAAATCCTGCAGCATTTCGGCCACATCGAGTTGCTGATTTGCGGAACAACACATTTCGGATACAAATGGCTACAAACACCAGCAGTATCAGTAAATCAGATGAGTTTGAAAGAAATAAAAGTGACCACTCTATTCACAGCCTTGACTTTATCTCTGGTGAAGGTTTGTCTTTTGGTATTCAATTAACAATCTGGTATTGATGGCCAGCTTCTTCTTCCACGAAGATACTCCTATGGCAATGTTGGCACAGAATACTAAAAAGTTGAATACACATCAGTTCAAGAAAATTCAATTCTGCCCTTTTCCTGGAGAAGTGACACAAAAACTAGACCTTGCTTGTAGTTTAATGTTTTCACCACCCATTCACTCAATGCTGCTAGATAAGACTTGGTTATTCAGTAGACAAGGCTGGCTTGATATAGCCAAAGAAAATAACTTTCTCACCAGATCATTAAACGCTGTAATAGAAAAACTGTATTCTGATCTAGCGCTACTTGTCTACAGACACCTGACCTAAATGGGATAAAAGAAACAGCCCATTTAATCTGACTGGTTAGCATTAACATTCATATTGGCTAGGGACCAATGCCTGAAGCCAAAGGCCTAAAATGCAGGATAAATTAGATATACATTAGTGTTTGAGCCTGGGACATTACCGGTGAATAATACCTTGATGAAGCATATTAGGCTGCTGTACCATTCCTTTTATCCAAGGATATGAGTAAGCCCAGTAATGCTGGCATCAAGAAAACTAAAGTATTTGTAATTAGCTATAAAGCTGTCAGGGGACCTTTATACTTGTTGGAAAGAACCCACCTGATAAGCAAGCAAATTTGTAATGGTCAAGTGACTCCATTAGGGTAATACAATTCCACTGGCTGTCAGCAAGCAGGGCCTGATTGCATAGTTGGTAGGAGAACGGCTGGTGCCATCAGGCACCAGGCAGTTTGATTCCACTCTTGTTCACTTCAGGTTTTCTCTCCTCTCCCTTTCTTCTCTTCATTCCAAAGTCAAAGTTTCACAAAGTTTAACGGATTATGCCACCTTCAATACATGAGCTAGGTGGGGTGTTCTGTAATAATAGTCCCCTTAAAGGTTGAGAGTCAAACTCCCTTAATTCCTCCTTAAAGTTTGTATGTAGTCAAATGTGAAAATGACAAACAAATAAGTGGTGTGCGTATGGAGCTGTCACAGGCCATGTGGTTTACATATATGCCTAATGCAACGCAAAGAACACTGTATAGCAAACCTACTAATATGTGCCAAAGCGCAATGTCGGCATGCTGGAAATGTTGCAGCTTGGCGGAACCAAATCCACCTGCATGCAATCAACTGCATGAGTCATGTGGTCCTTTCTGTCAAAAGTTCAGAGCTCATGGCAACAGCTGCAATTGAATCAGTGGTGGGCCTGGGACTCCCTATCGCTATCGACATCAGAGGAAAACAATTTCAAAAGTTCAGAGCTCACACCAACAGCTGCAATCAAATCAGTGGTGGGCCTGGGACTCCCTTGCGTCTAGAATTTGTTCCTCTTCCCTTTTCTTCACATGGCTTCAGAAAGGTTTTTCTCTGGTGATGTATTGACAAAAGTAGACCTCGGTTCATGGCATACATTACAAACAGCTACAGCTGCACTGCATGACTTGGTTGAAGTATGTACGCGGTGGGCCCGGGACTCCCTATCGCTATCGATATCAGAGAAAAACAATTTCAAAAGTTCAGAGCTCACGGCAACAGCTGCAATTGAATCAGTGGTGGGCTCGGGACTCCCTTGCGTCTAGGATTTGTTCCTCTTCCCTTTCTTTCACATGGCTTCAGAAAGGTTTTTCTCTGGTGATGTATTGAGAAAAGTAGACCTCAGTTCATGGCATACATTACAAACAGCTGCAGCTGTGCTGCATGGCTTGGTTGAAGTATGTACACCTTCCTACCATACATTTTGATCAAGGAAAAAAGACATGATCAGTGCTGCGCTGGCTAGTAACAGTTGCAGCGTGACGGACACACGCACACACCCACACGAATTAATCATCTGTGGAGCCCTCCTCAGCCCCTACGGGCCTGACGACGGCAATAAAGTGTTCATACCGATATGTTGCCATGACTTATGGGGAAGTTATAAGCAAAAATATAACCAGGTCAAAGGAACAGTTTGTTGTCGGTCTATGCAGCTTGGTTGCTTTCAGAAAAGTATAATCCTTGATCACTTTGTTATTCCAGATATCAATGAATGTTTTGTTGGAAGTCACAGCTGTCACACAAATGCAACATGTGCCAACACTATTGGAAGCTATGTGTGTGCATGTGTGCGAGGCTTTACGGGAGACGGGAGAACATGTGCAGGTGAGCCAATGTAGCTAGTCAAGTGCTTTGCCACCCGCTCAAACTTTACAGACATAAACAGGCAGGTTGTTTGGCACCTCAGTTAGTCTAGAGGAACTCTGAATCGTATACATATTGGCGGAGGATCAATTTGTCCTGAAATTGGAACAGGAAGAGCCACCACTGAATGTTATATTTGTGCTTTTGATAAAAATTGAAATTTGACAGATCTAAATATTCCATGATACGTTTAGAAGAAAGAAGTTGCACTCTGCAGAGTTCTACGTCTTCAGTAGCCATATGCATTTTTCACCGTACATGGGCAGATTGCAGTGGCCAAAGATCTAATCAGCATCATAAACCACTTCAGTTTGACAAGGAACTCATGTTGAAACTGTAGGGCTGAAACGAATAGCAACTTTACTGAATCCGAATCTTTTCTGAATCCGACTAGTGAATCCGAACAAATCCAAATCCATGTCATACAACTCAGATATACGGCGCTATATACAGTTTGACCTTGCCACTATTAGTATACTGCCAAACTTTCACCGTAGAGACTAATACAGAGTATACTAAGTTGATTCCTCATATTTCTTTGGATACTTTTTGGTAAGGACCAGCTAGCCAAATGCAAATGTCGTTCATTTGAGCCGTTTCTGACATAGTGTACCGTGAGTACATGTGCTTTTGACTATTTCAGCTTACAATAGTCTGTGTGAGTAAGGATGCAGCACATTTACAACTCAGTTCCACTTCATTGTCTGTCTTATGAGGCACCTTCCCAGGAAGTGGCGAATGCCTGTGACAAGTCAGGCAGGCCTGGCAGTTTTGGTTCCTGCTCAAACTCCGTCTGCGCTGCTTGAAGCTCAGCAGGCTCCTGCTTGACTGTGAACGCTGACGCTGTGGGTTGGATGGGGCTGGCTGGCTCTAGACACAGGGGTTTGTACCGGAACAGACTGGGCAAATTTTTGTTCAGAAATACAATGGCATCAATATTCTCTGCTGAAAGTGATGCACAGCTGGCAGACGCCAACAGGCCACCAGCAGGGAAATTTGTTCTGCAGGTTCTTATGTGCTGGGAATGCTGAGCACCTTCCTGGCCACCTGCCCCACTCTCGGATAGACAGTCGAGTTGAGACTCCACCAGTTGAGAGGACTGGCATTTGCTGCTGGTGCTGCAGTGTTTTTGCAGCGCTTCAACTCATCCTCTACCTTCTCCGCATATGCAGTTGTCTCAGCCTTACTTTCGTTCAGCTGCACTCCAATAATGTCCCAAGCCGACTCAGGGTGAGGCCGAGCCTGTTTTGGGGGTGGCTCAGCTGCAAGATCATCCGCTGGACCCACGGTGAGATCCTTGACCATGGAAGCAATCTCCTCCATCTTTTCATTGGACAGAAAGTGCATGCTTTTGAACCGAGGGTCCAAGTAAGCAGCAAGGATGAGTGCTGACAAAGGATCTGGATCAGTCAGATTGAAGTGCGACTGCAGCTGCTCCTTCAGTGTATCATTGAACTCTGACAGTGCCTCGGAGTCGTCAGGTTCGCTCTGTACACCTTTCACAAGACCATGCATGATAGGCATAATGCAGGACAGTGGCATGTTGTTTTCTGAGCTGAGAACGGTTGTAGCAACTTCAAAAGGCCATAGCACCTTCATAAGACCGCCTGCCATGGACCATTGCGCTGGTGACAGATCCAAGTAGACATCTGAATTTGGGCCGAGTGTTTTGTCAGTGAGAACTTGGACAGCGGGAGCGTGTAAAGTGACAAGGCGTTCCAGCATGTAGAAAGAAGAATTCCAACGTGTTGCCACATCTTGGATGAGCTTCTTTCCTCTCGCTCTTTGTGCTGCTGACTGTGGCTGTTGCGGTTGTTGTTGCTCTAGCTGGTTAGGTGGTGGCTGCTGTTGCTCTTGCTGCTGTTGCTCTTGCTGCTGTTGCTGTTGTGCTTGTTGGGGCTGCATCTGTGGCTGTGTTACAGCACTGACTCTCTCTTGGGCGCACTTCAAAGCATGGGTGGCTTTGCTGCTGTGGTGGAAGTGGCCGACCAACTTCCTTGCTGCGGAGAGACACTGCAAAATATCTGGTTGATCAAGAGCATGCCTTAGGCATGTTTACAGGCAATGTGCAGCGTACATGACATCTTCCCAGCTGCTCTGATGTTTCTTGGATTTTGCTTCTTTTGCAGCTTCGCGATTTGCAGCAACTTCGTTCGCTGCCTCATCATGCATGACAGAAAGGATACGGTCCTCCAGCCCGTAGTTTTTGTTGACTTGGACTAAATGCTTCCCAATGTATTTTCCTGTGTGGTGTCCGACAAACCCAGCTGTTGTGAGAATGAATGACTTGAGCTTCCACTCAGAGGAAATGAAGTGGGCCGTGACTGTGATGTATCCTCTGAGAGCTTTGCTCGTTCACATGTCTGTGGTGAGTGCAACGTCCACGCCTTGCAGAGCTTCTTTCAAGTGGCCTGGCCTCTCCACATGCTTCTGGTGGATAAGATGCGCAATGTGTGTGTGTGTGCGATGGCACAGTGTACCCAGGCTCCAACTTGTAGAGAAGTCGTCGGAATCCCACGCCATTCACCACACTGCTGGGTCTCAAGTCAAGGGAGACAAAGTTGACGATGGCCTCCGTTATTTTTCCTGCACGACGATCGGACATGTTCATCCACTTGATGAATGCATCAATAGCACCCAGCCGGCCTTTCCCCTTCAATTCCTGTTTTGATGCATCTGAAGTCGACTGAATCTTCCTCCACTCACCTCTGTGAGTTGTCTCAGCATGCTTTCGCAGGCTAGTTGTTCCACCCAGCCAGGCCAGCTTTCTCCCACAAAGACGGCACTTTGCCTTATTCTTCCCTTTGTCCTTTTCAAATATCGTCCAAATGTCAGACATCGTCATTGAAGAACCTTCATTTGCTTCCATCTCAGTGAAAAATCAGGAAAAGTGAGAAAGCTCTACACTGTACTACTACTATAGTTCGTTCTGACTTTGGTAGACTCTTCTGTTTCACTTTCTCATGTTTCTTGCAACACTGTACACAGTGGATCGTGTTGCACGATAGGTTAGCCCCTAGCGCTATGGCACTAGCACTGGAGCATAAAAGTTATTATTAACCCAAGTCAGGCTCACTAGGGACTGGAGAGGGGTTCCCACAGATATTATTGCGTGTCTGTGGGTCTGTTCGTCACGGGGGCCACGTTTTACAGGGGTCACAATTCACCTCCTCCCAATTACATAATTCAAACAGAGTAGACTACCCTGCTCATTTTGGCAACTGGCTTGGGTGGGCACATGGCACTACCGTGCGTCACTAGCGTGTAAGATCAGATTTCATTTTTGTGCGTCCTGCCACATAGTATGCAGTCGGCCTTGCTGTAGTTGTAGATCTATGCCATAGACTATGGTAACTAAAAACTACTGGTAGATCGAGTGACCGCAGGGCTACAGCAGCTGCAGTGCGAGCTATTATACATGTATGAATTTTAATCTTTGGATTCGTTTTTGTGAATCCGAATTCGAAATAATTCGTTCGAATCCATTCTGGACTCGAATCCTTCGGGATTCAGCGGATTCGTTTCAGCCCTAGTTGAAAGCCTTTGGAGCTTGGTTACTGTTCAAAATGTGTACTGCTAGGTCACTTGGAGAATCATTAGTTTTACTGCGTGTCTTGATAATGCAGATATTGATGAATGTGTTACTGGAGCTCACATCTGCCATGCCAATGGGATTTGTACTAACACAAATGGAAGTTACACTTGTACATGCGTAGAAGGATTTGCAGCATATGGAAGGACTTGTATAGGTAAGTCAGTGGCACTGGTCATGTTTGAACAATCAAAAACGTTGGTGCAATAACAGAATGCAGGTCAGTAATAAGGTATGATCCAAGCAATCACAGCTCTGTAGCTGCTGCACACTCTACAGAATAGTGGTGTTCCCCATAACAACCAGGAATGGACACGCTGCGCTCAGATCAAGGGAACTAGCGATGTATGCATGAAGGTGTATGCAGACAATGCACCATCTACAGAGTGAATTCTCCGCATCGAATAGACCAATTTTCTTTGAAATTTGGTTTTCTGGCTCCTTACTATGTTTGTTCCAAAATCTTTTGACTTTTCCTTTTTGACGTTAATCTCATCAAAAATATGAAAACGGGATTTGTTGCATATACATGGTTGAAGGAAGCAAAAGATTGGAAATTTAATTTCTTACCGGCTGAGTGCAGCAAAAGACAACAGAAGTATTCCTCAAGCAATGCTTTGCACATTATGAAGATGGAATATTAATGACTAATGCATATTCAAGTGTAAGTAGTCTCTGGCTTATCCAGTATATCAAGTTGTTTAGCAGGTTTCAACTGCATGACTAATATGTACCTGTTCAAAAACTGATTCCTTTAAGATATACATGTCATTCTTCGTTTGCCATTTTCTTGCTCCATATACATTCTCCCATTAGGAGTATTGTCATGTACATGGTTTACCTACCGTAAAATCATGTATTAAAGCTGTACTCGAATAAAAGCTGCACTCGAATTGAAGCTGCAAAATTTGCAGGGTTAGTCAGCATAAAAGCTGCACTTGAATACTAACCTCAGCTACAAATCAAAACTTCTAGGAACATAGTAATGCATAGCATTGCATGCCAGCATCCGGTTTGTATGAAGGTAAAAACCACTAACTTTACGTTGTTTCAGCCTAAGTGTATCCTCTCCTCATTCTTGGTACCTAATACCAAAGTGTATCAATCCAAAAATAATAAAATTGGCTGTATCAGTTACAAGTGTTTGCATGCTTTGGCACAACATACCAGTATCATGGGATATAGAAGCTGCACTTGAATAGATGCCGCATTTGAATAGAAGCTGCAACTCAGGCGTGGCTAGTACAGCAGTATGCCGTGGCTTTAAGCTGAGATTTTATGGTATTTCTCCAGTGTGTTCAGCATGCAGTTATTAAAACAGTTGTACATGCCCATGCATAAGCATTTGAACATTTTAGCGGTCACCACTTCGCGAGCATATAGGCGTAACTGTCACCACCTCCAACATAGTGTTGTTTGGCGATAAAGTGAGTGAGAAATGGGTACCACCCTTTCCACTGAATATTGGACATACATGGTTTGGATTTTCAGCCTCCAGCTATATATATATATATATGTATTTATTTATTTATATGTATGTGAAACAGAAAAAGTTTCAGGTCAATATAAGGTTTTTTCCATTTTGTTTATCTTAATTTTGGTACCACCAAAGAGAACATAGCTACAACAGGTAGAAGAAAATCATCAAGCCCTCTTCTGGATAGGTTTTGAACTGCAGTTGACCAGATGAGCAGCATGTTTTGAGTGAAAAAGTTACTCAAGTATCACCATACTGACTTAGGAAAGGTTGTTCTCTGTTTTCACTAACAGGTGTAGTAACTCAGTGTCAACAATCCTGGACACACTTCGGAGGCAATTGTTATTTCCTTGACACACAACAACTGACGTTCTCTCAAGCTACTCAGTCATGTGGTCAGCAGGGTGCTTATCTTGCTGACATTCAGTCAAAAGCTGAAAATGACTTCATTAGTACAATGATCCCATCAACACTCCCTGACTATGGTGTTCGTTTTGGATTGAATGATATTGCCAACGAAGGAGTGTTCATTGTAGATCGAACAGGCCAAAAAGCAACATATTTCAATTGGGCAACAGGCGAGCCTAATAATGTAGGACTCCTTCATGGTTCTGTTGTAGTGGAAGATTGTGGGGAATACATTCTCAGACGTGCAGAGCCAACCCGGTGGAACGATTTGCCATGTGATTATCCGGAAGCTTCTTTGTGTGAGAAAGGTCAAAGCTCTGCATGTGTCATTTGTCTTCTTCTTCTTCATCTTTTTCTTCTTCTTCTTCTTCTTCTTCTTCTTCTTCTTCTTCTTCTTCTTCTTCATCATCGAAACATCATCATCATCATCATCATCACCATCATCATCATCATCATCATCATCATCATCATCTTCTTCTTCTTCTTCTTCTTCTTCTTCTTCTTCTTCTTCTTCTCCTTTTCTTCTTCTTCTTCTTCTTCTTCTTCT
>JAOWAW010140753.1:0-10821 GCA_028565695.1 Nicola tetela
TAGTAGTAGTAGTAGTAGTAGTAGTAGTAGTAGTAGTAGTAGTAGTAGTAGTAGTAGTAGTAGTAGTAGTAGTAGCCTGATCAAGATAAGGGCATATCCATTCACCATGATAGGATGTCCATGGTCAATGAAGTCTCTGCTATGGTCCTGGAACTGCAATGGTGGCAACTATGTACTCACCTGTATCCCTTGTCTTGTAGAAATTGCTCAGAAGTAGGTTTGTGTGCATATGCATATCTGACGTGGCACATTTGGAGCCTGATGTGCCTCAAGAGTGTAGCCTTTTTTATCAGAACCGTGGATCTGTAAACATTGATACTCATGTAGTGACACCTGGCTTACTTGACTGCCAGCTCAATGGTCTCCTGTATACCCTTTCCGTTACATGCCTAGTTTGCTACCTATATTATCTTCCATGAACCAAATCTATCAATGCATCTATTCTTCCTGATGGTCAGCAGGATCTTGGTGACCTTACGTACTTTCCGTCTTAAATCGATATTCTAACTATAGCATTTGTTGGAATGGTACCCAAGAGGCTGTCTTGAGCATTTACCTGCTTGGTAGTTTGAGAGGGTATGACCACATCTCATCAATATTGACTCTGCACAATTCACATGCATTCGAGTGGGTATCAATAGTATAGACTGGGAGTAGACACACAACCAAGCTGGGAATTATACAGATCTGAAGACCTTCACTCACCTGCACAATGTCCAGTATCACCATTTCCGGTATATCCTTCATTACATTGACAGGTATAAGATCCTGCTGTGTTTTTACAGCGTGCATTTTCATCACAATTATGAGACCTATCCATACACTCATTTTTATCTGAGAACACAAAAGCAGGAAGAAATGCTAGTGATCATTTGGTCACAAAAATATTATATTTCATTTCACAGCAAACCTCTAACATCAACCATAATTACTGTCTGTCGATCTGAAGACCTTTACTCACCTGCACAATGTCCAGTATCACCATTTCCGGTATATCCTTCATTACATTGACAGGTATAAGATCCCGCTATGTTTTTACAGTGTGCATTTTCATCACAATTATGAGACCTATCCATACACTCATTTTTATCTGAGAACGCAAAAACAGGAAGAAATGCTAGTGATCATTTGGTCACAAAAATATTATATTTCATTTCACAGCAAACCTCTAACGTCAACCATAATTACTGTCCATCGTACTGGTATCCTATGCAGAAATAGCGCATAACCACTTTGGCATCTAAGTGAGCATTTCATTGTTTCTTCCAGTGGCATAGCTAGGATCATTATAGGTCACTTGATGAAACAATGGATGTGTTGGTAAAGTTAAAGAACGTGCGTGCGCTAGTCATTCTAGCGCATGCAGTAAAGTGGTCTAGAACTTCTAGATATCTGATCATAATAATTTAAGGTGATATGTCTTTTTTCCTACCAGTGTTCCCATATGGGAAAATAGTCTTTCTAGCACTTTCCTTTTCTTCAAGCAAAATGGAGGGATTTGCAATAGGTTATGGAGATCAAGGAAGGTCTGCTGAATACAGAACATCCACATTTAGATAAAATTGCTAAAAGATAGCGGCAATCCGCTATCCATATTTGTATGACATTATGCAATCACAAGAAGCCATCTTTGAATGACTCTACTGGTAAGCACAAAGGGGGCCTGCACTTTATTATTGTGATTTAGCATTGTTCTTGCACCAGGTAATGTTTAGCATTGTTCTTGCACCAGGTAATGTTTAGCATTGTTCTTGCACCAGGTAATGTTACACATAGACATGCTGTTGCTGTAATTGAATATGTAAGTCAGCAGAGGGCAAAATGTTCTGTTTTTCCCATCTGCTTCAGCTCTATGAATGTGTTAACATCTTGCCTCGCAGCTGGTTGTAACTCTGTCAGTTTGGACAGTTTTCTTACTTATGCAGCTGTTATCTAGTGGGATGAAAGGCAACTGGTCAAATGGAGTGTTTCTCACAAGCTTCTGAGCATTGATGAATCAATGGTGCCCTACTTTGGCAAACACAGTGCACAGATGTTCATCAAGGGGAAGCCAATTTGCTTTGGGGACAAAATTTGGTGTCTCTGTGGAAATGATGGCTTCGTATATCATTTGAAGATATACACTGGCAAAGAAGCAGGTCGACAGCCTGAGCCTCTTCACTCCAGGGTGGTACATCATATATTAAGGTTTCTGTTCTTGAGCAGCACTCAATGGTGAGCAAGCACAAATTGTGTTTCCACAAATTCTTCAGCAACTGCAAATCGTTCGCAAGCCTTCCAGATCATAATGTTCGGGCCACTGGACCTATTCAAGAGAACAGAAAATCTGGTGCAGACAAAGATTTCATACCTACAAAGGAGCTGAAGAAGAAGGCACACAGCACATATGACCATCGCAGCAACGGATGGGTCTATGTGTGCAAATGGAACGACAATTCTGTGGTTAGTGTTGCCAGTAACTACGCCACTTATCTGCCAGTTGCTAAAGTGAAGCGTCACATAAAGAGTGTGTCAAACAAACTGGTCCCTCAGCCCCACCTCATTGGACTGTACTATGAGGAAATGGGAGGTGTTGATGTGTTTGACCGGCTTCTGGGTTCATACCACCCTCAGATTCATGGCAAGAAATGGTACTGGCCGTTATTTACAAACCATTTGAATGCATCTGTTGTGGCAGCTGTGCGCCTGCACTGCCATGCTAACGAAAAGCCGATGTCACACCTTGACTTCAGTTGCCACATTCCTCTTTCTTTGCTAAAGTCCGAAGGTAATGTATCATCAACACGCACGGCCTCTGTTTCAAATCTTCCGTATTCTGTCTGCTACGACATCAGTCATACAATGGTGCCTTGTATGCAAGGAACGTGCTGTTTATGCCAGAGGAACACAAGATCATCTGCAGAAAGTGCAACGTCTGTTTACATTTTGGAGACTGCTGCACCATGTGCAGATACCTGATATTAGCTAAGCACATTGGCATATTTGATCAGGACAAATATCTTGCATCTGCTCAACCTATGTGTAGATGTATTTGCCTGTGCTATTTTTACTGCACTCATACAGTATATCAGAAATAATAGTCCAGATATCTGTGTCAGCGATTTCTATCATGTCTGACATGTATTGTAAGATGAGATAAGAGGCCTTAACAACAAACAAATATCAAAAACTTCTGTCCATATTTACTCAGATATCAATGGGTGTACAAACGGAAATCATAATTGTAATGACAAGGTACACATAGAGTGTAGGAACACAATGGGATCTCATACCTGTCAATGCAATGAAGGTTATACTGCAAGCATGTCTACTGGTACTGGACAATGTGCAGGTTTGTGGGTCCATTTACCTGTTTAGTATTACTTAACCTTCTTCCCACCAAGCATAGAAGTTTCGATGTTTTGTACAATTTTTTCCTCTCAGTTTGGTAATATTGGTCTAGATTAGATGTGTCCCAAATTTGGTTGAGCTACACTCAGAAATCACAGAATTATGGACATGTTCCCATATGGGAACATTGGTGGAATACAATAAGTAAACAGTCATATTCTGAATGATTCAGCAAACGGCGGGTTCAGGTTGAATTTGGTAGAAGTGGGATTAACAGCATTCAGGCACAAAATAAATAGAGCAAAATAATTACATTAAGTAATTTAGTACCTGTCTAGATTGACAGACTCCATGGAAAGCGTGAATATGCAAAGTTATTAACAAGGCGGAGTATGATACCTTTGACGGTATAATATAGCTTACAGATTGTTCCACTGAAGAACAGCAAACATCACGGATAGCTTCCTAGACTTCATATCTAATTGTCTAGTTACATCCATCTGACTTTCAGTAGAGCCCTCACTGAATTCATGGACAAGTAAAGGATCCCATTGTGTCACTACTGTGTGCATTAACACCACACAAATGAGTACAATCTTACACTTAAGATAACTGGGGAAACAACAGGAAATAATGCCAGTGATGATATTGAATGGAAATGTGTCTACTTTCACTCCATGCGCACATTCAGATAATACAGAAGATATCACTCACAAAGAGACAGCTGTGTAAATCTACCCTTTAGCACTATCTGCCAAATAGAAGCACAAACTTTCATTGTCCAGTAACACCAGTACCATTTGAAGTATAACCTTCATTGCATTGACAAGTATAAGATCCAATTGTGTTATTACAGTACATGTTAATACCACAATTATGAGATCCATTTATACACTCATTGGCATCTGAAATTACATCAGAGAGAAAATATGTGTTACTGTGAAAGTTTGCTGCTTGTAAGAGAATACCTTCCCACTAGTCAACATCAACTTTAAGCCAAATGAGTGGAGCAGGAAACTTGGCGCATTCAGCATGCTGTGGTTTTCATTCTGCTGCGTAATGACGTTACTTCTACAATCATTTCTGTTTTGACATGCATTCAGATCCTCAGCATGATAGTACAAGTATCTCCAGCTTTCCGTACTTCCTTGTCTTTCTAACTATCACTTATGAAGAGACTTGCATTTGTGACAAAACTTCTTATGAAGAAAGATTTTGGTGACTGGTTTGCTGGGAAATACTCTTCATAATAAAATTTTACTTGATGCTCTCAACAGACAACTCTCTTGGGAAATAGCTGCACAAACCTTCACATTGTCCAGTAGCACCAGTAACATTTGAAGTATAACCTTCATTGCATTGACAAGTATAAGATCCAATTGTGTTATTACAGTACGCGTTGATATCACAATTATGAGATCCATCCATACACTCATTGGCATCTGAAATTACATCAGAGGGAAAATATGTCCTACTGTGAAAGTTTGCTATTTGTGAGAGAAACTCTTGCCATTACACAAATCTGTTTTTAGCCAAGTGAACCATCAGGGAAACTTTGATCATTCAGCATACTGTGATTTTCATTCTGTACAGTACTGATGTTGCTCAGCTGTCACTAGGCTCTAATCCTTAAGCTATGATAATGGCAAGAAAACTGGCTAAACAGATCAGCGTTAGCTATATTGCTGTGACTATTGGCTGAGTTATGCTTTGGTAGGGGATAAGACACACCTTCCTTCAGTAAAGAAGTGTGTTTATATTGTAGTCACCAGATTGCTAGTCTGTTGTCCATCCCCAGGAAAATCTTACCTTTGATACACATGAATGAGTAGTGATCTGTGCAGATTGGCACTAGAGAAGTAGGAGGAGTAGTATTGGTCATGGCTGTTGCGCATTGTTGTGATCCTGTAATTGTTTCTTTGGAAACCCACACTTTGACTTTAACATCTACCACGCTGGTAAACCGTTTGAAGCATTCCTTCTCTATTTCATTTGGCAGTCTAGCCAGCTTTGCTCCATCGACAACACAACGAGACCCAGCTTCTTGAGCATTCAGTTTGAAAGGATAGTACTTCCACAAACTGCCTCCACAACGTCTATAATCTGTTAATTAAAATCAAAAACAGATGGGCTTCCAGGATCTATGCAGACGTTTGCAAAGTATGGGCACTGAATCATTTCTAAAATGCTAACGTGGGCTTGTGAGGTCTTGCCTGTTCATATATATTTCATGCAGCTCTACAGGTACATGTATATGTTAAACTTCGTGGAGCAAGCTAAATGTCGAGTAAGTAGTATCTGTAATGTAGAGCTGTCCAAACAACGTCATAAACACATAGGCGGACGAAGATGGGCATCCACTGGGTAAGTCGCAAATTTCATGTCATATTCTATGTTGAACTGCGGGCTGAGAACACTGAGTCATTGTTTGATTAAAGAAATCCTAACTGATATCAGTGCGACAGCATATAACAGTGAGAATGGTAGAGAAATATCTTACCTGAAGCTGGAAACTGACACAGAAATGGTTGGCGATGAGGTGCACACTGCCAAAGACCAAACTGGGCCGTTTGTGTCCATGCATAGCCACAGTTATAACCAGAATGTTCGATTGGCTGACCATTCCTCCAGTTATCTCCTGTCATACGTCTTCCATTCAGCCAGAGATAGTTGCCTTCCTGAACTGCGTCACTAAAACCAATCCAAAGAGTGAAATAGGCTTGCGAGTGTTCCCTTTTTATACAATTTCTGTCTTCTTCATTTTCAACAATGGCTAGCTGGGAGCCGTTAATGGCACAGAGGTGCTCGGCAACTGTCCAGATCGGCTTCTGTGAACCACCGAATATCTCCGTCTGGAAGAACTTCCACGATTTGTTGTTACACAACACGTACCCTAAATACGGTGACATACAAAATGCTGCACTTACGAGGAGCATAGCACGATAAGCATCCTGGAAGACTTTTCTACAACCCTGGATAAATCCTCAAGGAAATGACGTTATAGGGCAATACCAGTTTACGCGAGGGCAATGCCTGGATAATTTGTCAAGGAAATAATATAATAGGACACTACCACAATATGCAAAGGCGGTATGCAGGCTGACGTGGCGTGCTGATCTTTCCCATGCCAGAATCCCCCTCCCCGAAAAACTAGCACATGCCGGTTTTCCCCCGAAATATCGTGATGTGCTCGATTTTAGTGCTGCATCTGTTCCAAGTTTTGACGGGTATCGGTTCTCGGTTCTAGTCCTTCGGTTCCAACGGGAGCCCTTGGTTCCTTTATGCATACAGAGATACATGCACAAACGTGTTGGAATTGCTAATTCTTCAAGTGAACAGTTACACACCATGTACAGGGTAGCAATCCATAAAACAACACTGACAAAGATATCAGCATATTTACAAATTTACATATTTACAAAGTATGATACATGACATCTACATTGACAAGGATGAAAGAAACTGCTTGGTCTTGTTCAAAAAAATAATCATGTTCATGTTCTCAAGGATACTAGCTTTTCTCTTGTTACAAACCAAACCTGATACACTGAACAGACGCTCACTTGGGGTGCTGGTTGCTGACGTGGAGAGTAACTTCCTAGTTATTAGAGCTAAAGACAAAAAACGATCTGCATTGCTCTTCCACCATTCTAAAGCACCACTGTCCATTGCAGCAGGAAGCTCCAGTCTGAACCGCTGAACTTCAGAGAGGGAAGGCTTTACTGGCCAGATTGTTGTAGCTTCACCCAACAAATAGTCCATGACATTGGTGTCTGCTTTGGCCATTTTTGATGAAGGAGGTTCATGATCAGTTTTACTACTGGGCACCAGAAGACTTGTGACATCTTCTTCCGTACTATCTTTGTTCTGTAGCTCAGCCTCGGCAGATCTGACACGCTGTTTGATCTCTGCCCGCACAAACGGGCAAAGGTCTGGACGGAGAAGTGTTCGTTCTTTGAAGTGCGGGTCAACAGCAGCACCAAGCCATGCGACATTAACCATGCACTCCTTCTTTTCGCCTGATGCTGGAAATCTTGCTTCGAGGTCAGCTTTCACACGCTTGCGGAAACTTCGTACTGCAGGACTGTCAATCTCGCATACGGTCATGTGTTGCAGCAAACCAGCTACCACAGGGTACACTGCGGAATTGAGGCATTTTGCTCCAGACTTAATGCTCTTGTCGCAGCCTGAAGGGGCTTCAGAGGCTCAAGCAACTCCTCAGAGCCGATTTTCCCCCACTAGCCCTCAGGGTCGTTCTCCTGGAGAAACTAGCGTATGCCAAGTTTCCCCTCGGAAATAATGTCATGTGATAGATTTTCCGCCTATAGCCGTGTGAGTCCTCCTGCAAAAAACTACGGTTGGATATTTGTTACAGGCATGAATGGCTAGATCGTTATTTGTCCGTTTCCGTTTTGTAAAACTAGAGTGAGTAGTCAGAAGAAGTTGAACAAGCACGCGGATGATTGGCAGCGCCAGGACATCTAGTTTCCTGTTAGATATATCACACCAGCATGAAGCCGGTGAGAATAGATGTTCATCCTTCGCTGATCTCGCGGAGTGTAAACATAGTAAACCGGCGCGATCTTCGACTAGCGTAAGCACGATCAGTGCGATTCTGTGTTGCCCGAACACACGAGAGCTCGCACATTTGCCTTGCATTAGCGGAAATTAGACAGCAGCATTTGCACTATCCGTTTCTGTAGTGTTATCAGACAAGCGCGAGAGAGCTTGAGTGTTACTCTTCTGGTTTATTCGTTAGATTGTAGGGGGTTTTATAGGTTCGCGATATATGCGAAGAGAGAGAGAGAGAGAGAGAGAGAGAGAGAGAGAGAGAGAGAGATGAGGTGAAAGAGAGAGAGGTAGGAGAGACAGGGTGGTCTGTAAATGCACTAATCTCCAATGAATGTAGGCGCCAGACTGATCAGGGTTAGGATTATCAGTCACTGATAAGCTACCACTACAGTTTCCATCATCGAAGTGAGCACTTTCGCAAAGAAATTCAGCAAACCATCTCGAATGGTTTCCACGCACCAAGGCCCGCGTCGTCTTTGCCACCAACAGCGCAATCTCTTGCTCAGCGAAAGACCTCTACCGACATCCTAGGCCTCCCTAAGATCAGTGGTGTATCAATGCGCGTGCAGCTGTAAGCGGACGTATGTCGATAAATTAAAGTATCAGCGCTTGGCCAAGAAAATAAAACAGCATCGATAGATTCGGAAAAAACTGCTAAAGCAAACCGCTGATCTACGTAAATCAAAGAGCGTCTCCGCTGTTACTAGACGCCTGAAGGACCCAGAGTTTATCCATCACGAAATACCTAAACTGTGCTGTCATATTTACTTTTTGTCTCCAGTCTTATATTTCGGCGCAAAGTTATCACCGAGGTCGTTGAGCGTGTCGTGTATATATAACATATAAGTAAGATATTGACGGAGATATAGGCTAATAACGGATAAATAGACAGCGTTAAAACCGAGGCGAAGCCGAGATCTTTTACAGCAATGTTTGTTTTAAAGTATACTAAAGAGGATCGAGTCAATTTAAGTAGTCAAAAATCGGGGACAGTGGTCAACATAAAGAGTGGATACACCAGATATCACCGCTGAGGGTAAATGGGGAAAAAAACAGTAAAGGCCAATAAAGGCACATAAATTAAATAGGTAGATAAAGATAAAGAAATAATATAATCGAATATATATTTTCGTCCGTGTGTGTGCGTTTGTGTGTGTGTGTGTTTGTGTGTGTGTGTGTGTGTGTGTGTGTGTGTGTGTGTGTGTGTGTGTATCTGTCTGTCTGTAACGCATACGTTCAAAAACGACTGAACCGATTTGCACCAGACTTAGACGAGATCGTTCCTCAACATTTCGGACGTGTCATGATCGTATTTTTAACTTTCCAACCTCCCTCGAAAACCCTGAAATTGGCTTTCCCGCAAAGGCCGACGAGCGCATACGCTGACTCCAGCGCTCCACCATAGGTTGAGTCTGATAGACCTTGAACGAACCACGACGTTGTCACCTGCGTGACAGCCTATGGGCGCGAAAACTGCGACAATGTCACATTGCTGGGTGCGAAAACTGCAACAATGTCGCACTGCTGGACGCGAAAACTGCAACAATGTCGCACTGCTAAGCGCGAAAACGGCAACAATGCTGTGCATGCCGTAGCATGTCACGCACCGTACCTGCTGACACTCGCCCAACGAAGTCGCTCTTGATGACGTTCTACAGCTGATTGAGGCCTTCTCTCCCTCGAGCTACCTCTGCTTTTTTTTCTTTTTGTTAGGCTCGGTTGGTTGTTGTTTGTTTGATGTTGAAGGCTAAAAGAGAGCGACGTTCTAATTGCAGATTGTCCTCTGCTAAGCGGCCGTGCAATACCATCCGTGCGGGTTTTCAGCTGCATGCCAAATTGTTTTCCTGCCAACCGGTACACTCAGTACGCGATACGGTCATACGGTTGGTGAGTACATGTACAATCATGCATGACAGTAGAGTACTGCATTTGTTTTACTGCCAAATTGTACACAGTGTACGCAATAGCTATGGAGCGCCGAGCGCATGCTCCCATGGCCTACGCCGACTCCAGCGCTCTACACAGTACCATTAATTTTGTTGAGTCGATGAGCGCATGTTCCCATGGCGAACGCCGACTCCAGCGCTCTATCGTTTGTTGAGTCTGATAGACCTTGAACAAACCACGTTGTCACCTGGGTGACAGCCTATGGGCGCGAAAACTGCAACAATGTCGCACTGCTGGGCGCGAAAACTGCAACAATATGCCATGCATGCCATGTAGCATGTCACACACCGTAGAGTCTACCTGCTGACACTCGCCCAGCGAAGTCGTTCTTGGTAACGTTGTACAGCTGATTGAAGCCTTCTCTCGCTCGAGCACCCTCTCCTTTTTTTTGCTGTTAGTGCCCAACGAAGTCGCTCTTGGTGACGTTCTACAGGTGAATTGAGGCCTTCTCTCGCTCGAGCTTCCTCTGCTTTTTTTCGAGCTCCGTCTGCTTTTTTTTGTTAGCTGCTTTTTTTGTTAGGCTCGCTCAGAGATTTACAAAGGTTCAAGGCTAAAAAAGAGCGACGTTCTAATTGGAGATTATCCTCTGCTAAGCGGCCCTGTAATACCATCGGTGCAGGTTTTCAGCTGAATGCCTAATTGTTCTCCTGCCAATCTGTACACTCTACACTCTTTACGCGATAAGGTCGTACGGTCGATGAGTACATGTACAGTCGTGCATGACAGTAGATAAACAGGAGTCGCCCGTGCTATCCATTGAAGCCATCGCGCCATCCTAAGCCCGAAATCGGCCTTCCAAAGATCAGTCTGAACGATCCACATTCAATTATCCGTGCGAAGCACTGGTAACTATGCAAGTTACTATGATATGTATGCATGTACATGTATGTACAGTACAGTATGTATGTATGTATGTATGTATGTATGTATGTATGTATGTATGTATGTATGTATGTATGTATGTATGTATGT
>JAOWAW010140764.1:0-10820 GCA_028565695.1 Nicola tetela
CAAATTCATACAAGTTGATATCCAACCACAATGCATAAAACACATACAAATTCATACAAGTTGATATCCAACCACAACGCATAAAACACATACAAATTCATCTGATAGTACATTACACCAAAGACAAGTCTCTGAAACTAAGAAGATCATTGAAAGAAAGTACAGGTACTCCTTTCCCCCTTCATTCTGAATGAACAAATTGCAAAGCTCAAGCTCCAACTGACCTGCTCTGGATGTCCAGTGAGCTTGAGCTTTTCCTCACCACTGCTGGTATCCCACACTTTGATCAGCAAATCAAACGAGCCTGTTGCTAGTACATTTCGCGCTAATGGATGGTGGGCCATGACATTCACCTTTTCATAATGACCTGTTGACAGAAAGCAGTTCATTCCCATTACACCACAATGCAAGAAAGAGCAAACTTTTTCTAGTTCACACACAAAAATAACCAAAAAGCACAAAACAACTGAGCTACAAAGTTTATCAGACAAGCAGCATAATGAGAGAATTTCCAAATAACATTTATGACAATTAAAGAAATGAAAGCTCTGCTCAAACAATGGAACAACAAGATTGACCATAAACCCCAAAGCACCATTCCTCCTCCCCTCTTATTGACTGTCACACACCTCGTAGTAATTTCTCCGGCTGGGTGATACTGTCCGTCAGGCCGTTCTCTGGTACCTTGAAGATGTTCACTTTTCCATCATCACCAGCTAAACACAGAGCACATAAATGCACACCAACTGAGCTGAAATCACACAACACACATCAATTGAACTGAAATCACATCAACTGAGCTGAAATCACACCAACTGAGCTGAAATCACACCAACTAAGCTGAAATCACACCAACTAAGCTGAAATCACACCAACTGAGCTGAAATCACATCAACTGAGCTAAAATCACACCAACTGAGCTGAAATCACACAACACACATCAACCGAGCTGAAGTCACACAACACATTACACCTACATTATGGCATGCGTGATTGCCAACAGATGGTCACATGATAGCAAAACCTTTTGTTCTTGTGGGCCAGCTATTCGTTCCATCCCTACTCATAATACTATGCACTAGTATGTGAAAGAGTATATTACCACTGTGGCAGTGAAAATAAATACTTCAAATAAAACAGCCAGAGCGCTAGCAGTACATTGATGAGCAGAGACTGTTCCCAAACCAGGAGCAGCATACAACAAAGTTTCTGTTAATTGGGTGAATACAGCACCAAGCACTATACAACTGGTCCACTGAGGCTGACAATGTGATGGCCTATTGTATGATGTCCTTCTCATCTGCTCAGGTAGAGCAGGCTCGGTGTATTATTTTCAATGGCATGTAACTGAGAAAACACTTGAATACAAATTTACCAGGTATGAATGGGGCTTGCATGCCAAAATATGATACACGTAACTATTGTATATCCCTGTCTGAATATTTGATAGTTGATGATTTTGTTGAGTATTCTAATCCAGGGCCTAAAGAATAATCATTTGAATATTCGACACATTCGTTTCACCCCTACTGACAATAAACATTAACTTGACTGTGGATGAACTATGAGCATAATAGTGTAAAACACTTAAAGCTCTCACCAATGTAAAGAACGCTGTCATCAAACGGATCAAGCAAGAAGTCTTGTACAGGACAGCCAATTTGAATGACAGGAATACTTGTTGTTTCTGTAGTCGTTCGCCGGCCAGGCTTGTTCAACTAAAGTATGAAAAGGATGCGCAAACAGATAAGTTTAGTTATGGACTAGTTACTGCAGGTGTTCCTCATGTTTCCTTGCATAGGAATAGGAATGCCTGACCAATGAGGTGGCCATCCGCCTGACTTTCTAGCATGTGTGTGTGTGTGTGCGTGCATGCGTGCGTGCGTGCGTGCATGTGCGCGTGTGCACGTGCGTGTGCATACATCCACATGCGCATGTGGAACATTGCAAACTATTGTTGATACAAATCTCCCAATCGCCATAAAAACACAATTGGCAACTCGAAGAAAGGAATTGTGCAGGTGACCAATGATTAAGAATTCTGGACCTAGACCTAACACAGCACCTCATAAATTCGGTGTTTCTTCTCATCCTCTGTGTGCATTGGTATAACCCCCACCACCGCACAAAAAAAAACAAACACCTGTACCATGGTCAGGCCTGCATACTCATTGGTCGAAGGCTGTGATCAAAAATAGAACAACTATACCATGCTACACCCACTGCCCTGGAGCAAAGCAGAATCGCTGTGTGCTCACTAAGGAAGCTTTACAGCTGCCATTCATCCTGAAAGCAGAACAGGTCCATGCTACAATTCGGAGCCCTGAGTGGGGCAAGATCTGATGCATCTATACAGAAAAGAGGCTGACAGCTGAGAAACCAAGTGCACTGAATTCTGTTAAGGATTTTCACAACATATGTGGCACATCCCTCTCACTTTCGGGGCATGATCTAGAAAAGGCCATCGTCACTGAGTTTGGAGTTTCTTGCTGTAGTGATGATATCAGCACACACTGCTTTTCATGCTGGTTGGTGCTTCGAGACTGTTGCTATTTTCTCTGGCACTGAAGAGGATTCAAGCAAAAGTGCCAGGGTTTGCAGGACTTCACCAGTCTTGTCACAAGACTTGCACTGCATGCCACACAACAGGATGGAAGCCTTGCACTCATGGCCCCAAAAAGAGGACAAGCAATTCTTCTGATATAAAAACTGAAGTGTCAGAACAAGAAGTAAACTTACTATTTGATCATTAATCCTTTTCAGCAGACCATTTGCATAACTTTTTCCACGGTTTCCTATCCTTAGACACTATATTTTTGTCACAAATTTTAAATGTAAATTTGTGTTTTTTTTTCTGATGTCTGTGTTTTGTTTTTTTGTCCTCTTGCATTTGCTTTCACAAAAAAAATGGAAGAGAAACACAGAATTTCTGAGTTGTGGCCTCAGCTACAGAAACATTGAGCAAACAAAAGGAGATAAAGAATGAGCAGCTGAAGACTTCAAACAGACTGGGTGTGATTTGTAGGCACCCACTCTTCACCCCACTCCACATACACACACTTTGATTGTAACTTCCTCACTTGAACAAACATTATTTCACACAGACTGTTCAGTTCTCAAAATTGATAATTTATTGTTTTCATGTCACATCATTTTTTTTTTAACTCCTGGCCCCTACACGTGACGGCAGCACACCACTCGCTGAGTCTTTGTACCATTGGTATCAGTGAAATGCATCATGTCGAGTACAGAGTTATTTTGATCAATGTCCTATTATGGTCCCGTTTCTGTACTTAAGTGCAGATGCATTTCACATCGGTTAGTCATGCTGTGAAAAATCTTTGCTGGCTCACTACGATATTTGCTTGACAGCTCGGCCACTTGACCAGATCATTCTTATTGTCAACATTGCTCTTGTGTGTGTGTGTGTGTGTGTGTGTGTGTGTGTGTGTGTGTGTGTGTGTGTGTGTGTGTGTGTGCGTGCATGCATGTGTGGAGTGCTTTGTTGACACGAAGACAGACCTTAATTAACACACTGGCACACACATATACACTTACATCAAGAACAGTAATCTGACCACCAGGTCCAGCAAGTGGTACTACAGCCCATCGTTGACTGGCCTGTCATCAAAATCCAGAAGAGAAAAAAAAAACAACTTTATGGTAGAGCAAGGCAAAAATGGAAACCTGCAATATTTTCTTCAAACTTGCTTTCCACATAGCTCTGGTAATGTTTGTCCACTTGATCAAACACAATTTGGGGTAACCATGTTTGATGATATGCTAAAGCTGTTGAGGTTGAAAACTTGCATCCATTTGCACAGCCATACATATGGGGAATTCAACCAAGAATGCTGACAAAAGGAGCATGGTGACCCCTACGCTTTCTTGCATGCTAATGGCTTACAAGCCAAGGTGAGCAATTGGTCAAATTTTGAAGGCAAAATAACATTTTTTTATTCCCCATATCAAAGGTTTCTGTGTAAAATGGAAACCTGTAATGTTTTATTCAAACTTGCTTTCCACATAGCTCTGGTAATGTTTATCCACTTGATCAAACACAATTTGGGGTAGCCATGTTTGCTGATGTGCCACAAGCTGTTGAGGTTGAAAACTTGCATCCATTTGCATGGCCATACGTGGGGAATTCAACCAAGAATGCTGACAAAAGAAGCATGGTGACCCCTATGCTTTCTTGCATGCTAATGGCTTAAAAGCCAAGGTGAGCAATTGGTCAAATTTTGAAGGCAAAATAACATTTTTTTATTTCTTCATATCAAAGGTTTCTGTGTAACATAGTCATTATTGCTACATATGGTATATAATTCATTGGGATTTCTTCTTTCTTTATTTTTTTTATTTTTCTGCAACAGGATTTGTTTGCATCTTCAGCCAATTGGTCCAATTTGCGATGGGTTACTTTCATGATTTTCTATCAGCAACCCCATTCAGCACATTGCAGGGTAATTTAGGTGGAGGGTAACATTTGTAATATCAACCCACTCGCGAAATTCATGAAAGCTTCTCGCTCATGAAAATTTATAGATGTTCCAGCAGATTCTGTAATACCATTGCTGGACACTTTAGTGAAAAGTACTGACACATGTAGAGTAGACCAATGTGTGTGACCCCTAGTTGCAGGCAGTGACATGCAAGGTTGATCCATTATAATGGGTGCATACTGCATTTCCGCAAATAATGGACCATCATAGCAGGAGGGGAGCAGTTTAAAACAATAGACCACACTATTTGTAGACTGGTCCCTTAGTAGGGTACAAGTACTATAGTGCATGATTAGTACAGAGGCCACGGGCTCTTAATAAGAGGGTGTGTTTGGGTGGGTCCGGGTGGAGTGGCTGATAACATGCTGCTGTATACGTAACTTCTTACTGGTCTGGCAAAAATCACATTGAACAACTGGACCTCTGTAATGCATGCAACCAGTAGGTGGACTTTAACTCAGGAATTGTTACAGAACTCTTACTCTTCAATGTCAGAAGTCTCAGGTCTTCCTCGAAACTATTTTATCCTGTGCATTATACCCCAGCTAGCCTCTCTCTTCTCTAGTTTACAGCATGGTAACCATGGGCTATGGAAAAGGCACTACTAACAGTGAATATAGTAAACACACTCAATGCATACCTGCATACCATCGCTGTCACCAGGAATAGCATTACACACAGGCTTCACTCCATCAATAAATGTTGCCTTCGGCAAAGTAGCACCTTGCCAATGGCGTACTTTGGATGAACGCACACCTGTGAATGGCTTAGCGACTGTAACAGTGCTGGTCTCACTCTGAAAAGAGAAAAAAAAAGAAACACAGACAGAGCAACACTCTTTTCAATGAGTTGCACCAATTGGAGGAACACACACACAGAACTAGCTGAAAATTGACTTGAGTTTCAAGAGGTCCGTCCCAAATTAGAATGATGTCATCAACGAATCTCTTACAGAGAATGATGTGCTCTGTAAAACGGCTTACAGTCCAATTTCTCATAAACAGCAAGGAAATAATTGGCTATATTTACAGCCATAGGGCTGTCTATTGCCATACCAAAGCACAGTTTATAAATCGAGACCTCCTGCATTAAAGCATTGGTCATACGAAAAACATTTGCATCCAGAACCCATTTAATAAGTTCTATCAGCATGTATTTCATGGGGTGGTCTTCTAGTAACTTTTCCAAAGCTGCTATGTAGTGTGGCTGACCATTCCATGCTGGTATATAAACTTTCAACATCAGCAGTTAGAATAACTGCTGCTTCAGGAAGCTTAAGCTTTAGAAGCTCAGCTATAAGTTCAGGAGTCTCTAAGGACTGTACTTTCTTTTTGGATTATTGATTTAATGTGAAAATTGATGAATCTAGCAGCTGGGGCTGAGCAGTAGCCAAAGCAGGAAACGATAGGCCTACATTTGATGCTGCAAGGACTGGGTTCTTTATAGATCTTTGGAATGCCATAGAACCTTGCCGGCTCAAGTGGGAAAAACTCGAGAAGACAAAGAATGTCCTGTTCCAAGAACATGTTCTTGTGCTTAGACACAAGAGCTTCTAATTTTGGCTGCACTTCATTGCAATCCGGAATTCATTTTAGTTCCTCATCAAGAAAACCTTTGAAGTTTTCTTTTGAAGTACGAGCCAACAGCCTATAGTATTTCGTATCAGACATTTGGTGGTAGCATTCGGCAAGATGGTCTGAAAATAATAAGCACCAGTGGAAGAAGAAAATGAAGTTAGATTTATCCTCTTGGTAGCTTGTCTGTCAAACCAAAAGAATATCAATCCCAAAGAACTTTGACAACATCTCTAGTCTTAGAACAAACTCAATCATGAAAATCTTCTTAGCACATCTCCTCCACAAAGAATCAGCTGAATCCTCTGAGGACCTCCCCTCCAAGCAGATGCATAATCACTTCAATCCCTTGAGAATTTCCCCTACCAGCAGTAAGCAATACTCATCTCAAACCTGATGTCCTCATCAATACCAGCCACTAAAACAACTACCATCTTATCCACATCTTGATCTTCAGCAAACATCCTAACTTACCTCAACTACACTGAGGTTTTTCATTTGACCTATGGTAGCAGTTGTACTACATGATGTCCCATCAGAAGATGATTTGGATGATGTCACTGCAGTCGATGATGCAGAGCTGGCATGTGGATCAAGACTAACACGTTTGACCTTACCACAGCAAACAACAAGAACAAGACAAATAACTCTTTCTCTCAACTAATGACACTTGCTATAACAAGCCCAAGTCACAGCTAATTGTTAGCATCACAACTGTTAACACCACCAGCCATGAAAATACACAGTAAAATGCTGACCTGCTCATTGGCACCATCAAACCACTGCTCAGCTGCCATTGCTGGCTCTCCTCCTAATGTGTGTGGGAAAATGTCTGATGCAAAGTCTGAGTAACTCTACAGAACACATAAAACGCATAAAACACTCAGCAGAACTATCAACACATACACACAGTACCAAACGTTTCTTCCTGCAACACAACTTTCCCATTACACCTTAAGGCCTGTGGGGAGCGATCTGTGAATTCTGAGGAAGTTTATATTCTTCTAGCACAGCTTTGATATTCTCGAAATGATGTTTCAGCCTCACATTTGCTAAACATGAACTGTCGAAGCAGATGGCTGCTATTGTGTGCTAAACACAAAAGCTCCCGATATAGCCTCCTTATTTTATCCTTGGAGCCATTCACTTCATTTTTCCTGTGCACAGTCATAACACCTAAATGCACAAAAATTTACTAGCATACTGCAGATTATTGAAGTAGCACCTCTAACCTACTATAGGGGCTAAATATCTATTAACTCATTTTGGTCTGGAATTTTTACCTTTTATTCTACTGCCACTATTTCCAGAGAAAGAATTTCCAAATCTGTAATAAACTTTTTAGCTAAGATCTTGAGGAAGAGTTAATAACCCAGAAAGAAAACCTGTCAAAAATTGAGGATGCTAGACATTTCACGAGTTGTGTGCTTTTCTGAAAGATTGCAGAAAGCTGCAGCTCCCAAGCAGCTGCAGCTGGCCAGAGTTAACGTTGGGCCAGTACTGCACAGCTGCACAAAACTACACCATGAATATGTATGCAACATCACTTCAGAAGTCTGCACATGCGAGCAAGAGCATGCTGGCATGGCATCTAGAGTCATTGTATTCATTCCGCCTTGATGGACAGAAATAGTCTTATCAATCTACCGATTGGTGATCAAACAGTGAATCTTGACCAATCACAGCTGGAAAATCAACATGTTTTCTGCCTGAAGTTCCTCCAGAAATGAAGACCAATGTACACAAGAAAGAAGCAGCTCTGCAATGCTTCCTTAAGCTTGTTGCCATGTGTTATACTGGGCAAGCATCCATGGAGTTGAACAAATAGTTTCTTTTTGTCAGTCATTTAGAGCACTGAGAGTAGTATGTTTGACAGGTGACAGTCAAGTCAAACGACAACATTGGATGTTCTTGTCACAGGCACCCCTGCCACAGACGTACACTAGTGGTACTAGGGGTTTATACTCGTACTTCTTTCTCTGCCCTGTTTGTATCTGGTACCACTTCTCTCTCAGCTATTGGTCACTCATACTTCTCTTCTACCCTGTTTGTATCTGGTACCAATTTTCCCTTGTCACTTGTGTCCCCTCCTGCCTAGTATTAAGTACTCCTTTCCTCTTGGCACAGAGATGATGATAAAAAGGGACAGCCGACGAGAGCCTTGAGAGTTTTCTCTTGCACTCACAGCTTAATTGTGCGTCAGTCTGAGTGATTGGTTAAGCACGCGGGACAGGGGGTTCTAGACCTGTCACAGTTCTCTACAATCCTCTGCCAGATGTTGGCAGAGATCTTGGGTAGAGCTTGGGTAGAGTGCGCCTCCAGAAGATTGGAGACAGGCTGCTACACTCAGTGAGCCACATTTCTTCGCATAAGTGCAATGATTCACACCCTCATGGCTCTAGTTTTGCTCATGAATGCCCAGCTGAAGAAACACACTCAGGCAGACTCTCCTTTTTTAACGGACTAAGCTCCTTTCACAGTGATGACAATTGTAACGATTTCAAATGAGCCTGACCAACAAAATGGCACCTGTGCTCCAAAGGAAGTAAGAACTATTGCCTGGCAAAAGAATGCAACCTTTGTTTTGGCTAATGGTCTGGTAGATCCCGGTTAACTGATTTCCATCTTGTCAACAGCTCCAAGGCTGCAACTTACCACCAAGAGACAGAGCTGAGTGGGATTTCCCTGTGTGCTCTCTTTAGGGTCTATGGCACTATTTTTACACTTTTTTTGACTGCATGGGTGCAGCCAGTATTGCAAGGCATCATTGTGCCGTGAAGGGTTTTGAGCTGTATTTCAGCTCCAAAACATGGCCTTGTAAAGAAATTTCAAGTTCCTTTACACACTGCAAGGTTCTTTGATTTAAGTTCTGTGCTTTACCAAAAAAACTGCAGAATTCGAAAAAGTTCAAGTCCAGATCGCTTCATGCTGGCCTTGACTTATCATTGGCTCTTGAGTTTTAAGTCATTACAGGATACTGGCATATAACCAACAGAACATACATAACTCTTTACAAAGAAGATGACAAATTCCTGGCTGTCTGGTGGGCATTGCAGCGGTCTTTTCCATCAACATTACACCATCTTGATTATCCTGTTATACAGCTCCAAGACATAGTACTAGTCCTTTAATTGCTTGTTAGAGCTCAGGTCTTGGAATAGGTAAGTTTAGACAGTTGTTGACCGTACAGGCTATTATCCATGTTATCCTGTCTTTTCAATAGGCAGGGATCACAAATGACCAGGAAAGACCAAACAATGGGCCAATACACTGCTTTTGTATTAGTTGTCCACTTCTTCTTGATTACCTTGTTGGCTGTTCACAGTGACACCTCAACCTGTTGTGCTTAATATACCCACTCCTATTCCATCTGCTCTGGTTGAACATATGTTGAGTACTGGTATGTGCATGTTTTCATGGGGGAATTTCCCAAACAACACACAAGTCATTGTGTGCCAATTAATGTGTGTTCACATAAGCAAACACACCTGCAGCTGTCAACACTTGTTTTCAACATGCACACAGACAGACAGATGCGCACACACACACACACACACACACACACACACACACACACACACACACAGAGCTTTTCCTCTCCTCCTCCCTCTCCTCCATGGCTTAAACTGAACAAACACAAACCACCATGTACCTTCCGTGGGACGTAATATCCAATCGGAGTGACAGCATTCTGAGAGAGCTGCAGTACACGGGCCACTTCACATGCCATAACGTTAAGCGCTCGCTTTGGAACAAGACAACCTCCCTTCTGCTGTGTTGTGGACGAGTATGCCTGACCTGCACAACAGTCAAACACCACCTCTGGTCTTAATTTCACATAAACTCAAATCCTAAACAAAAACAAACTTCTTTTACAGTTCTGTAATTCAGAGCATGGTGTGAAGACATTAATGACCACCATTTTTTTTGTACATTCATTTTTCCTATATTCAAAGAGAAGCCTTTTTCCTTATATTCTAAGACAACCCTTTTTACTTCAAAGACAACCCTTTATACCTATCTTCAAAGACAACCATTTTTTTATCTGTATTCAAAGACAACCATTTTTTTTATCTATATTCAAAGACAACCCTTTTTACCTATCTTCAAAGACAACTCTTTTTACCTATCTTTAAAGACAACCCTTTTCACCTATCTCCAAAGATGACCCTTTTGCCTATCTTCAAGTACAACACAACCCTTTGTTACTATTCAACAGAACATGTTATTTCACAACAGCGAGGGAACAGACAAGAGTTTTCACTCTGCAATATTATTGCTAACATCATACTGAATATGAAAGTAGGTCACAGAAAAATACTTCAGTGGCTGTATGACAGAAATTTGGAGTCAGCTCAATCTGATGCCTGTAATGCAAACTATGTAAACCCTTCAATTTTCATGAAACAGTGAACCCACCAACCTTCGGAGAATTTGTTGTCTGCAATCTCCAAAAAGCGAATGCTGCAATCACCCTGAGTTAGTGCAAGAAGAAAAACAAGATGAAACACAAAACATTCATGCTTTGCTAAAACCATAAACTGGCTGATTTGTTCATTATCAAAGGCTTGACAGTGCTACACAAACCACTTCAACACACATACCTTCCCAACTAAGAAGATAATTCCAGTGTCATCATCAAAGAATGGCAAAATGGATCTGATTCAAGAGAGAAAGAGAGAGAGAGAGAGAGAGAGAGAGAGAGAGAGAGAGAGAGAGAGAGAGAGAGAGAGAGACAGACAGA
>JAOWAW010140775.1:0-10818 GCA_028565695.1 Nicola tetela
TGTACAGACTGGCAGTGATCGACTGATGAACGGGCCAATTGCTGCTGTTGTAATTTTCATTTCGCTTCTTGTCTTGTCGCGTGTGAGATGTGATCTGTTGCTTACACCTTTCTTTTCGAATTGACACACACACTTACACGTAGACTGAGAATGTCTATTGCGTATTGAGCGCAATAATGAAAGAAGGTAAATTGCGGTGGGTGTAACTTGGGTTATCTGGATTTTAGTGGTATTTTGCCGTCATGTACATGTATACATGTGTAGGCCTACGTATTTCTCGTTCATTGAGCAGGTTGTATCTGATGTAGACTGTGCAGTTGCAGGGCTGTACATATGTGCGTGTGCAGCCAAGCCGTCTGGCAGCGGGGCTGCATTCAACCCACGTGATAATCTCATGAATGAAGCCATTGTTATACGAGCGTCATAGTTATCATGCAGGTCAGACGGTCAGACGTGCAGACGTCGAACTGGCCGAAGCCGCATTGGCGCAGCGCCCGCGTTCAGGTTATGCGCTGCTCGATATGCATGGTTATTGTGATATAATACATATTATGTAGACCCTAATTTTTTCTCGTTGCTATAGCTAGCGCTACCAGGCAGCTATATAGCTATGGGAGCTCGAGTTCGGCAAGGTTCATGTCGAACAAGGTCGATCGATGCCTCGGTGCGGTGAGGGCGGAGTGCCAGGCGTATGTCTGGCTGCTGTTCTTGCTCGGTCAGTGTGAGAAAAGAGGTTTTCTTTTATGTCATTGCACCATGTACGTTTTGGTCGTGGTGATAATATATTTGGCAGGGCTCTCTCTAACCGCTAACCACTTTAAACGCAGGACATTTCCGGGAGTAGCGACAATCCCGCTCTGAAGCATTACATACTCCGCCACCGAGCGGTACAGTACCAGCAGAGAGCCGTCTGTTTAAGGCAGTCACCTACTACGCTCCAGAGAAAGTTCCTATCTTAGTGAAAAGTTGCCGGTAGTACTGTCGCTCGCCCATTTCGTTTGGTTCTTTGTCTGTTCCTTCCTACTGAGTTCAGTCTGGTGAGCCACTCGAGCTCTGACCTGGTGGCTGTGTCAGCTGTCGCTATCGTCTGACATAGGCGTCGAACAGGCAGGCCTAGAAGTGACAACGTAGTGTCGACAAGCACAGTGATTTTTGAAATTTTGGCAGCTGTATCGATGGCTTTCGCTAGTCTGCGGATTGGTACGCGAGCATCGCTCGTCTCCGCTTGTAGATTTTCTGGTTGGCGTCAAGGTGCTGGTTTGCAGGTCCGCTGCTTCAATCAGAAAGCTATAGCTCGGTCATCGTCGACTCAATCTGACAATAGTCAAGACCTTATACTGTTCCTGAACCAGGTAGGATCAAGGTTTTTTTTTGTCCATTATAGATTCTTCCGAGGCTTCTTCACCCTGAATCCACTACCAGTACTCGTCTTTGTCCTCTGTCAGATTCTCGAATCGAAAATAAAATAAGTTAAGAGAACGGCAGCCTCAAATCACAGTTTTTCATCCTTTCTTCCCTAGCCGCTAACTTCGTTAGATTTTTTGGCATTATAATTTTTCCCATAACTGATTTTATTAAGAGTTAAGAAAAGAACAAATTACGTGTATTGAGGACGGCGTAATAATAATTTTCTAGTATTAACTTTTTTAACCTTTTAGCATCATCGTGATTCTTGTTTTACATGTTGGGGCACCAGTTCTAGATCTAGTACTTCCGGTCTTCTTTTGTCGCGGTTTTTTTCAAGTTCGTTCAAGCAGTGCATGTGACTATTACGACTCGCGATATGGCTGAACACTGATAATCACAACAAAGCCGCGGTTTAATTGGTCTGGAAATTTTCAACGCTCATTTTGCGCGCTGTTTCTTAAGAGGGGCTATACCCCTCAGCGTATCTTCGTAGCCACTCTGTTTTTGCATTACTTGTGTCTAGTCGTTGAAAGAATTTTCATCAAGCATATAAAATCTGAAAACTGAATGATGGCATCTCCCCATATGACTGAGTTATGGTAAAGAAAAGAAAGTGGCGGACAAAAACTTTAAATTAGTGGTGTGGCTTTCTTTAACATGATACAAACAGAATTTTGGCTGTTGCCTTTGCAAAGGACTAGAAACGGTGCTCCAGTTTTGTTCAAATCCATTCTAATCTTGCAAAATGGGGTGCTCAGAGAGAAATTGTCCGGTTCATGGTCAATCAAGTGTGTAATCATTGAGAATAATTCCAAGTGTGTAATCATTGAGAATAACTCCAAGTGTGTAATCATTGAGAATAACTCCAAGTGTGTAATCATTGAGAATAATTCCAGAAGGAAAAGAATTTTCATTACCTGTACAACTTCTTTTAGCTCTGTAGGTCAGGACCTTCCTTGTACAGAAATTTTTAAGTCAATCTAGTGGAAAATGGCCGAACTATGAGGAGTGGAAGTTGGAGAAGCCTCATTTTGAGAAAACAGCATTTGAAATTTCCGCTCTTGCAGTCCCCAGCTTCAGATCCTTGGGTGCCACTGTCAATTTCCCCAACTTGCAGAAAGAAATGCTGTAGAATTAAACGTATGGCAGAATCTTCAAGGCTTTCTGGGCCAGTTTCAGCAAAAATCAGAAAAAGCAGCAAGCCATCCTCGGTGGGGGTCCAGCGCTCCTTAATCTTTCTCCTTGTCCTTCAATGTGCGCACCTGATGGAGTGGCAGCATTCAGCTGCCCATGCAAGAAGAGAGATTACAGTAAACTTTCAAGAGAGGCAATCTTCACAACAAGAATTTAACAAAATTGAAGAACATTACTGTGAAAGCACGGTGGGTTTCAATTTTGGTTAATAATTGTTGCTACATTTTGCTCCATAATCACCGGTGCTTACCAATGTTTTGTGTTCTACAAGGTGGGGACCAATCGTCGAGAAGCTCGCTACTGGTTGCAACAGTTCAAGCAGCAGACAAGTCCATCGAGCGTATTTGCAGTTGTGCACGTCCCACTAGTGGTGACGCAATCTGACCAGCAGGTAATGCTGTAGTCAGGGAAAATTGATTCTAAACAACAGTTTGTGATATTGACTGATGTTAACTTCCACCATGCCGTTCAACCAAACGGGCAAGTGATCTGAAAAAAGTGTATGCATGTTACTGTGTATGTTGTGAAGTGTGAATGCATACAGCCACCTGTTGGACTCTGGGAGGGGCGGAGTGGGGGAGGGGAAGGGGGATAACTTTTTGGTTGACAGTTTCTGTTTGATTGTCTCCATGTCTTTCGCCAGCTTAAGGTGCTTGCGTCTAGCCTTTCGTTTTTACATCGCAATAGCTTGTCACCTGTGCTTGTCTATGGTCTACCAAGCGCTTGGCGCCACAATGGTGCCAGCAGCCTGGCACCATTGAATGCAATGAATTGCCATGAGAGGAGCAGCAGTCTGTTGCCAGAGGTTTCGGATCAGATTCTGGTACGTGTTTGTTAGTCTGCTGAGTTAGTGCCATTGGCTACAACTAAACATTTCACAATATGGTCCCGTGTTAGCATAGGATGATTTTTAATATTTTTTTATGCATTCCATCGTCATATTATTTTGAATTCCATTATCTTTTATTATGCATTATGTATCTATTATTAAAGTGCAAGCCTGAGGATTTAGCAGTAAAAATAAGGAAGTTAATGGTTGAGACTAATAAACCGTTCATATTTCCCGCAAAAGCCGTCTCAAAGCAAGTTTTAACACCTTTTCAAAAGAGGTACCACCAAGAGTAAGGACAGCTGTGCAATGAGCGTGCAACCCTTCAAGAATCACAAATCACTGGCTGTTGGCAAGCAGTACCACATGGTGTAGTCTGCAGGAGCATGGCTGGTACTCCAATGATTTCTAGTTCGATCCCAGTTTGTTTCCCACTCTTCATCCGCTTTTTATCTATTTCTTTTCTACTCTGATTCTTCTCTTTTGTTCAAAGTTTAAGTTTGACAAATTCTGAAGGACCACATCCTCAGTACAGTCAGTAAGGAGTGTTTGTTTAAATAATGAAGACTTTGTTAAGGAGTCTTATGTTGGTGGATAATACATATATGTAGTTTAGTAGCAAACAGTTGATTTTCATGGTTAGCATCTACTGAATTCATCATGATATGTCATGTTCTCTTTGTTAGCATCTTGCGCATGGCACCGGGATGGTCATAGCAGACGCTTTAAGGGAGGTGGGAACGCACGCTCAGCTTTTGCCATCATACGGTATTCTTCAGGCAACTGCAGCTGATGATGGGTAAGGAAAACAGGAACTATATTATCACTGATCTCTCAGCAGTTATTACTGCTGTACAAGATCAAGTTTGTCAATCGCCTGGTTGTCTCCTGAAAGAAGAGAAAGTTTGTCAGTTGACGTTTTCAAGGAAAAGGCTTGTTGGCATCAGTTGCATTTCACTTTTGTATTGTGTTTTATTGTTGAGGTGATTTTTTTTGTTCACTCTTGGATTGCTTTCAATTGCAGACGATTCAAGGAGATAACCCACGTTGACACACAGCTTCTGCGATGGAGTGTGGCGTAAGTTCCAATGGTTGACGGGTGAAAGGACAAAATGTACTCTGTTCAAATTGTTATGCTTCTGTTGTATTAAGGTAGCTTATATTATTGTCACTACAGTAACACCAGCCCCATTTTGTGGTCACCATGTTCCTTTGTTGGCGCCATGTGCCAGTCTCTCCCTCTCTCCCTCCCTCTCTCTCTCTCTCTCTCTCTCTCTCTCTCTCTCTCTCTGTTCAGTCTACTTTACAATGGTGTCTTTTGTCTAAATTGTCAGTGCAAGATCAGGGTAGGGAAAGGCAACAAATGGTGGCAGCGTGTGGATTTCTTTTCCCACTTCTTCTATCTTTCCCTAGTTCCCCTGTAGGTTTAGTAGCTTGTTGACAGTTTCCGTGTCTATGTGATGCGTAGGCCTACTTGTAGCTGACAGCTGTAGAGATTTATAGTTAAGTCTAAGTTGACCCGGTTTTGTTTGTTGCAACCAGCAACATTGTTGCATGATTGGTATGTCCTATTTTAATCATGACATTGCAAAGTCAAGAGCACAAGCCGCATACCACAGCCGTGACTCTGTGGATCATCATATAGAAAGTCTTCAACATAGACACTACGTGTCTGTGTAGACTCCGTCCACGTCCAGATGTGGTTTTAATGGTGACTTTCGCATGCTCAGTTGGATCTGGCCATTATCAATTGGTCTTCTTGGAATTTTTTTCTCATTCTTTCTTGGCCATCTGGATTTTGGCTTTCCTGAAAAAAAAGTTGCTGCTATGATGCTGAGTGATGGGACATCGAAAATAACTTAACAAAACATCATTGTCCGTGCAGCCAGCAATGTGCAAGTGGACTGTTTCCGTGCCAGTAGCGGGGAGGATTTCCGCTTGTGGCTGCGGCATTTTGAATGTGTCGCCAATGCAAACGGATGGACTGATAACAAGAAAAACGATTTATGCTGGTTCGTTTTAAGGGTAAGGCTCTCTGGATTTTTTCGAGCTTTTGGAGATGGAGCACTGTTCGTCCTACCAAGATTTGACTGCTCTGCCGCTCGCCAAGTTTGAGCCAGTGGAGGCAATCCAGTTGTGGTGTGTCGAATTTCAAGGCCGCATGCAGTAGGCTGGCAAGTCATATTCTGATTTGGCGCAGGTGTTACAATCACTAAGCGAGCAAGCGTACCTGACAATGTCAGCTTCAACACACGAGTTGGCATGGGATCACTTCATCTCTGCTGTGTCTTCACCAGAGATCCGGATGAAGCTGTGGAAATCACTACCGGATGATGCCAGTTTGGACTCTGCAGCTTGTCGTGCTCTCCATCTGGATGCGTTGCACACAGCTGACCAGCAGCAGAGTGTGGTACAAGTTAGCACTATTGTCAGTGCCGTTCATCCTCCGGCAGCGTCACAGAGTGTTTGGTGTGGGCTTGGAGACACTGCTGGAGCAACTGATCGACCGTCCAGACCACTTGGAATCTTCAGTGATGCCTACTCATTCTGGCAAGGCTTCTACGCCTGCAGCCCTCTCTCGTTCATGGAATCCATGCCACTTTGCTGGTGTTTGTTGGTCCTGCAGGAAGTCTGGTCACTTATGGGCCCAATGTCATGGCAAGACTGGGTCTGGAACTGCCAAGCAACAATTGTCAAACTAGCGCTGATTGCTGTCCCACCCCAAACAGCAGGTGGTATTTCGGTGGGGTCATCGTCATCGGAGTCGTTGTCTACATCCACGCGTTTACCATCCACGCAGCTGGAGATCACTCCACTGAGTTCACATCCTGCCGACCCTACAACCACTCACCTGTCACCTCCCTCTGTCCACCGTCCTGATGAACGTCCACTGACCTGTACAACCACCCAGTTGATGCATGATCAACCTATCTTTGTTGCTGGTCGTGTGAGCGGTTGTGACATGCAAATCCTCATCGATTCCGGCTCAGTTGTAACTATTTTGCATGCTGATAATTTCTCATTGATTGAACAATGTCCTGCTCTGTCTCAGCACCCCCAGTTGTGTTGGTCAACAGTGCGCTGCTGGCATCAAGGGCAGCTGTGTTGTAACAATACAACTAGGTGGCTTAAAAGTTGCTGATCGTGGCTGGAGTCACGCAGCCCTTTCTTGTTGAACATGACTTTTTGTCTCAGCATCACTGTGTGCTTAATTTTAAACGAAAGCTTCTTGTTGCAGGTGGTGAACTGGTCCCACTCTGCTGGAATTCCGAGCATTCAGATCTGGAAATTGTTGCTGCTTGAGTATCGATTGCTCAGACTGTTGTTGTGCCTTTGTGGCACGAATTTCTTTTGCCAGTTTGTCTTGATGAAGGGACGGCATGTGTACAGTTGGGTGTAGTTGAAGCTTCCAAACGTTTTTCTTCGAGACACACAATTGTTGTTGTTCACTCTCTGGTTCAACCATCCAGTGATGGCTTCTTTTTATGAGTCACAAATCCTGGTGACAAGCCAGTGAAGCTCTACCGGAGGACACATGTAAGCTTAGCAGATTTCCAGTTGTTACCACTATTTGCTGACAAAGTGTCAACCATCAGGGATGCTGACTCATCACCCTCATCTCCCTGGCCTGCTGATGAACTTCGTGAGAAGTTTCGCTTGGATGACCTCTCCAGCCTGAATGCCACGCAGTGCAACCGGTTGCTTGATTTACTGCTGGCATTCCGCAATGTGTTTTTGCGAGACATGGTCAACATTGGCCACACTCATCTAGTGAAGCACAGCATAAATACTGGTGATGCTTCACCAATTCGTCAGGCACCACAATGCTTGCCAGTGCACTGCCAGCAAGAAGTGCAGGAGCATGTTCAGTTGATGCTCCAGTCGGAGATCATTGAGCCATTTAACAGCCCATGGCCAGCGCCGATCGTCATGGTTCGTAAGCCTGATGGGTCACTTCAGTTTTGCATGGACTACCGCAAGCTGAATGCAATTACCTAGAAGAACGTGTACCCGCTGCCAAGAATTGATATCACCCTAGACAGATTGTCTGGCTCCCGTCTCTTCTCTACAATGGACTTGGCTAGTGGCTGTTGGCAAGTGCCGCTTGACGCCGATGCCCAGCAAAAGTCGGCCTTCACAACACCTTTTGGGCATTATCAATGTAAAGTTATGAGCTTCAGTCTATGCAACGTGCCCGCAACATCTCAGCACTTGATGGGTGCCGTTCTTGTGGGCTTGCCTTTTAATGTCTGTCTGGTGTATTTAGATTACATCATTTTGTTTGCTAAGACGTTTGAGGAGCATTTGTCAAAGCTAGAGCTCGTCCTCAAAAGCCTCCGAAAGGCTGACTTGAAAATTAAGCCAAGTAAGTGCTTCTTGCTCTGCAGACAGTCAAGTATCTGGGCCACATTGAGTCCTCTGCTGGAGTGAATGCAGATCCTGTGAAAGTATCCACCATCGTGGAGTGGCCTTAGACTTCCACCAAAGATGTTTGCAGTTTCCTTGGCTTGGCCTCTTATTATCAACACTTCATTCCGTTGTTTGCTGCCATTGCTGCTCCTATGCACAAGCTTGCTGACAAGTCGTCACAGTTTGTCTGGACACCCGCCGCCCAAACTGCATTTGACCAGCTTCGTCAGTGTTTGGTGAAAGCACCTGTTCTTGCATTTCTTGACTTTTGCATACCATTCATTCTTGACACTGATACAAGTGGGACCGCTATTGGAGCTGTTTTATCACAATGCTCGGACCATGCAGAGCATGTCATTGCCTATGTTAGTCGGACATTGAGGAAGGCTGAGCGTCACTACAGCACTACTTGTTGTGAGCTCCTGGCAATTGTGCATTTTGTGCAGCACTTTCATCCCTACTTGTTGGGTCGGCCTTTCCAGATTTGCACGGATCACAATGCGTTGACTTAGCTGCACTCGTTTAAAGACTCTCCAGCTCAAGTTGTGTGCTGGATTGAAATCCTTTCAGAGTACGACTACACCATTGCATATTGACCTGGGCAATGCTGATGCCCTGCCTCATCAACAGGAAGATTTGGAGCCCGCTCCTGAGTCACCGTTTGCTGTTTGTTCTACTTCTGCCAGTTCATTGGTGGATCTGTGGACAGTGAACGATCTTTGTGATGCACAACTGTCTGACCCAACATCGGACCGATTTTGTGACACTTTGAACAGTCACCTGATAGATCACCAGCAACAATTCTGGAAGGAGGAAGTTCTGAATTGCGCAGCGTATGGACTCAGTGGTCTCGATTGGAACTTCAAGATGGTGTTCTCTACTGCTACTGATTCTCTGAATCGGATGATCATCGTCATCTGCAGCTTGTCATTCCTCGAATCTACCGTGCAAATGTTCTGCAGATGTTGCACAACGATCCAGCTGGGGGCCATCTTGGCATCATAAAGACTCATTCTCGTGTTTGCTATCACTACTACTCGCCACAGCTGTCTACATTGGTGCAAGATTGGTGTGCCGTTTGTTGTGCTTGCGCTGTTCGTAAGCCACCGACTGTGTTTGGTCATGCTTCGCTTCAACCAGTTCCATCTGGCTGTCCATTTGAACGCATCGCCATCAACATCCTGGGTCCTCTTCTGACTACTGCACGTGGGAACCACTACATTGTTTGTGTAGTCGACTATTTTACAAAGTGGCCGAACAGTTCGGTGAAGAGGCGCAGATTGTGTAGTAACCGTCATTGGTGATGCTGATTTCCGTGTTCAGCTGTGTGGCACTCGACAGTGATCAATTGCTCACCATGATTGTTTACACCCTTGCAAGTTGCCACAGTGGCAGATACCACCTGATCCAGCGCCAGTTGAGCCTCCTTCACCGCGTCAAGCTCCTGCACTGATGCCACCCTGCTTCATCCGACACTGACTCTGATTCATTCCTGTTAAATGATGGGGTTGTTGAAGTTCCGCCTCCTGTTGCTGATGGTGATCATGGATGTCCATGTTGGACTATTCAACAACCTACTCGCTTTGCAGACTATGTTTTAGCTATTTCTGACGGGCATGTGCAGTCTTTCATATTTCATATGATTCTATATGATGTACTACAGTCCTGATATTTTGCTTCTGTCTGTGCCTTCCTGTTTTTTTCCCTGTTCTCTCCCCTGTGTTTGTTTTTCCATGGCCATGTGGTCATTTCCTTTTGAAGGAGGGGTATTGTTGTATTAAGCTACCTTATATTATTGTCACTATGGTACACCAGCGCCATTTTGTGGTTGCCATGTTCCTTTGTTGGCACCATACGCCAGTCTCCCTCTCTCTCTCTCTGTTCATTCTGCTTTGCAATGTCATCTCTTGTCTAAGTTGTTGGTGCAAGATCAGGGTAGGGAAAGGCAACATTTCAGTCCCTTTCAAGGAAGAATATGACCAGGCCATGGGTTAATTAAATGGCTAGCTATGCTCTTGATTGTAGTGAAGTTCTGTACAAACATAGCAAGTGCATTTTGACTAAGTTATTTTTTTTTTTAGGTCCGGCTACCTTCCACTTCTTCCCAGTCTCGGTTGTACTCCAAGTGGTCAGCTCGTCCATACAGATACACTTGGGGCAGCAGCAGCCTTATCAAGAGCTCTAGAGCCTTTCAAGGTATGCACACAAAGATAAATATTTTCAGGAGAGGGTTATGAATTATTGTCTGCCAGAAGAGGATGAGTGTGTTGTGGTTGTTACAGAATAGGATGAATTACTTCTTGTTTTAAAGTCACCGATACCTCACCTAGGGATGTATTGCAGAGTGTTAACAGTTAAAGTGATGTTTGTATGATACGCAGTGCAGCTCGTGAACGTTTTGGGAGTGCATCATGCATGTCTGTATTTATGGAGACCGCAGTCCTACCCAGTCATGCAAACAAGTGGAAGACCAGAGAACTCACTCTCCTGGAGATGTATCTGAGTCTGTTGTCCTTTCTACATGTATCTCGGTGCTTCCCAGTGACACTATTGTTTTCCCATATAAGCAAAGTATCTGAAGCAATTACTGCAAATTCTTGCCATACTGCTTGCAACAGCTTTCCTGTTCCAACAGTTACTTTGTGCTTCAGCTGTATGCATAGATCCAAATTGTCATTTTAGGAAACATCCAAATAGAACAGTGGGCCTGAAAGAAAAACATTGCTTTAGAAATACATTTGTAAGTGAGATATTTGAGTGTGCACATCTAGAACTGTCTCCTCTGTATTGTTTGAGGGTACACAATAATACGCAGAGCGGACGGACATTCTTTACCTTTGCGTATTTGTCTTTTGTATGATCAGGTGATTTTGCTGAACCAGCATGGCGGTCTTATGGATGACATTGGCAATGTAAGCTGTTTAGAGAGGCTGTACAGTGGTCAGCCATACCATGCCCCCTGCCCCCCTTCCCCTCCC
>JAOWAW010140808.1:0-10816 GCA_028565695.1 Nicola tetela
TCTCTCTCTCTCTCTCTCTCTCTCTCTCTCTCTCTCTCTCTCTCTCTCTCTCTCTCTCTCTCTCTCTCTCTCTGGTTGTCTCTGCTTTTATCTTTCAGACAATCCGCACAGATATTTCATACTTTTTGCATATAATCTGATACCTACACAATGCATTTTTTATTCCATGGTATTAACCTTGCAAAAAGCTGAGCACATGGAGTCTGAACAGGTAGTCAGGATCACAAGCTTTCAAGTCTTCAGTTGTGGCATTGATCTGTGTCCTATGTGTAGTGCTTATTGTGCAACTTTGTTTAGCAACTGCTTACAGAGCTGAGCCTGGATCAACCAGCATGATGCTGGGGGTGCGTGTCGTGTCACCTTCTGGTCTGTGTTTGGGTGTTGTCCTTATGCTGTAAGGACAAACTTACCTCTTTTGTTTGTGTAATCATGTTGAAGAGAGAAAATCATCCCAGGCTGAAATGAAACCTCCTGTTGGTCTCCTGTGTGTTGAACAGAGTTGCAAGAGATGGCACACATAGCATTGTGATATTCTGCTGTGGAACACCTTGCCAAAGCAAATTAAATCTGCTTTAGCTATTGTTGTTTCTCTCAGTCTGATCAAGAGCTCAAAACTGCTGTCACTCCTTTATAGGTCAACTTCTTACAAACAGTAACAAAAATAAGTTTAGTCAGAGTCTTTCCTGAAGAATAGAGAGTTTGCCCCTACACCCACCTTGGATGATATATCAAGCCTAGAGATAACAAAAAGGAAAGTAACCATTGTACAAGACTTTCAACTGGTACAGATAATGGATGCGATGGCATGACTGCCATGGTACAAAAGATGAAACTAAAAAAAGAAAAATAAGGATGAAGGGCATCTTTCAAGGCCATTCATTACCCTTCAGGCCACGCTGCATACACTATGTACAAAAATGAGTGAAAAAGAAAAAATTACATGCAATAGGTGAACATGCAGAAAAAATAAAAAATAAGATAAAGGAGACACCCCTTTATGGATCTTGCCACAAAAGGAAATTAACTAGACATATTGGGGGAAGAAGTGGTGGTGTGAGATAGGACGTCTCAGACCCAGCAAGCTTTGTGATGGGGACTGCTAGCAGTGCTCCTGCCGACATTGAAATTCCACAAGGTATGCAACTGGCCGACAGCACTGTGAAACATGTCTCTAGACCAATTGCATGTGCATTGCACAACCAACCAACCTCTGGTGGTGTGTTTAAAACCAGATTGGGATCTGCTTGACACGTTAATCCGGAACATAATATTGATTCATCTGGGATACCCCAAACCCCTAACTCCTAATAATATAGTCCTGGCTAGGTTAGCACTAGTGGGCTGTCACCAGGACTACATGGGACCATATTGGACATTTTCTTAGAGCAATTACACAGTGATGGCAGTGTGAATTGTATACATAGTATAGCAGAGTATTTTGCTGGTTTTCCATGTCACCGTCTATCTCTCTCCTTTAGCTTCTGTTCTAAAGAGGAGGAAAAGGATACCCTAAGTGTGGGAAAGAACTTGAGAACAGAAAAAACAACTAAGAAGAAAAACACACAACGTTAAGATGCACACTGTGGCTGTTTTGTTGTAGTATTCTTTCTTTCACAGAATTCAGTTGAAAAAAACAAAACAAATGGCTGCGGCACAGAATAAGAGCAACAGCAAAACAACAAGCTGAACAGCAATCAAAATGCAAATACAGCAGATTTCTTGCTAGAGTGTGGAGTTTTGAAGTCAAAAGCGGTTAGCCAGGAATTACACAATGGACGAGTATTGAGCATCAAGCCAGTACTTTGTCCGGGGACATTTCAGTACCAGCTATCATGATTCACGTCCAAGTGTGCTGCTGGCATCGTTTCAACTCGTCTCAGCCTGCTCCTCGCTGTTGGCAGCAAGTGTGAGCAGTGTGTCAAAAAACTGCACAAATGTCTCGACGGATTGGTCGCCTGCAACGGCAAGCTGTTTGTCCGGCGCATGATCTGGAGCGAAGAGAAGGAAAGGAAGTCGTGTCAGTCCGATTTGCTCCACAGCTGCATGATACTCTCCAAACATCCGCTGCTGGTTACTTGCATTGTCCATATACTCCATAGCAATGCTGCGATCAAGACCAACCTGTACATAAGCACAAATGTTAACGGGCCTTAGCACGCTAATATATCTGTGCACACACAGATGTAAAACCAAGGAATTGGTCTCTTGCAACAACCCTCCAGCACCTGTCGCAGGGGGCTCATGAGAATTTCACAAAAAATCTAGACTGTTTCATATGCACAACCCTAAGTCTGCGCTGGATCTCTGGATATCCCTAAAACCTATACAAAGGTAGGCATAGGCCAGGCCCATGGCTGAAGTGGTGTCTGGTTTACCAGCATCAATTGCCTGGTTGACATTACATAGAGAAGGTGAACAACAAATGCTGTACATCAGCTTATTTTCGTAAGCGAGTTATTTCATAAAGTTGGGTTAAACTTCTTTTTGTATAATAGAAATTTTTGTGAAACAGCCCTTCCCTGGTATTTGTTGTCATAATCTGTTTTGTTTTCATAAGCGAGAAAATAAACTAATCACTCTCCTGTACGAAAATAACTCACTTAGGCCCTGTACACACCATGCGATAAACTCCTGTAAACGAGAATGTTGTCATGGAAATCATGGCCACATGGCATTTCTGGCCGGGAATACTGGGAAAAATTTTCCTGAGGGGTCTTCAAAGGGTGAAAACGGTAAAACAGTATTCCCGGTGATTTTGGTGACTTCTAAGCAGCTTGAAGTTTTTGTTCTTCTCTACGCATGCAATATTCACAAGGAGCGTTGGAAGGCTACAGCTTCTTCTCTTTGTCTAGTCTCTAACTCTGCAGATTTCTCTTGATCTCTTTCTTTGTCTCAGCTTGTCTGGGTTTTGATTCTTGGCTGTGTTGCCCTTCTCAGCGACAGTTTTCATCAGCGAGAGAAGAGAGGAAATCTGGTCAGAGCTATACAGATGTAGTGCTTTCTAGCTGTTGCAACTGCAGCAAACTACATGAATGTTCACAGTGCAGGGGCTGATATCATAAGCTTAAATTCACTCATATCCTGCCACTCTGCTGACATAATACATCACCTCATTACCCGTGTATTGACATCATACATCACATCATTACCCATGTGTTGACATCATATATCACTTCATTAACCAGGTACTGACATCATACACCACATCATTACCTGTGTATTGACATCATATCATTACCCATGTACTGATGTCATACATCACCTCATAAACCATGTACTGACACCATACATCACATCATTACCCGTGTACTGACACCATGCATCGCCTCATTACCTGTGTATTGACATCATATATTACCTCACAACCCATGTATTTACATCATATATCACTTCATTACCCATGTGTTGATATTATCCATCACCTAATTATCCGTGTATTGCCATCGTACATCCCATCATTACCAGTGTATTTACATCACATATCACCTCATTACCCATGCATTGACATCATACATCACCTAATTAACCATGTATTGACATCATACATCACCTCATTACCCATTTATGAACATCACACATCACCTCATTACCTGTGTATTTACATCATAAATCACCTCATTACCCAGATATTGACATCATACATCACCTGTATATCACCACCATACATCACCTAATTACCCCATGTATTGACATTATACATCCCATCATTACCTGTGTATTTACATAACATATCACCTCATTACCCATGTATGGATATCATACATCACCTCATTACCTGTGTATGGACATTATACATCACCTAATTACCCGTGTATTGAGACCACACGTCACCTCATTACCCAGGTATTGACATCATACATCACCTCATTACCTGTGTGTTGACATCATACATCACCTCATTACCTAGGTATTGATATCATACATCACCTGTATATTGCCATCATACATCACCTCCTTACAAGTGTATTGACATCATACATCCCCTCATTACCAGTTTATTGACATCATACACCACCTCATTACACGTGTATTAAGGAGGCTCGGTACGGTATCTGCTCTATTTAATTTCTTTGAATGTTTAATTTCTTTTGGGAATTTGGCTTTGGAGATATGTGTTAAGCAAAATTGTAAAAAGAAAAAGGGGTCACCAGGTTTGTTTTGTCTCAAATGGCACAAACCTGGGGGTAGTATTTTATGATCATTCCTCATGCTCCTGGTGAAGGGCTGGTATCTTGCCTACTTGAGTGTTCTTTTACACCAGACTTTTCCAGAACCCAGCACAAGAACCAGCAATGCTAAAAATACCACAGATGGCTTGTTAGACCATCCAATCTGCATCAATGTAGCCACAACATGTAACAGATATTTTGCTGATTTTCTTAGCTTTGTTCTCAAATTTTGCAAAAAGTTTCTTCGAACTTCCTGTTTTTTTTTAGTGGTTATGGCAAGCCACTGTGGAGTAGGACATAATGGGAAAAAGAAAAAAAGGGGGTATCCAGGTTCGTTTTAGAGCTATATCTCAAAATCTTCCCAAAATATGGACATTTCCACATTTTTATACAGATTCCTATAGGTGTCTGCGTGCTTCTCAGTTGACAAGGTAAAGCTGTGGCAAATCTTGATTTCTTATTGATACACTCAGCAGTATTGCAATTGTTGCTCAGACAGAAGAATACAACAATATACTCAGCTGGTATTGGAACCTAACACATTGATAGGTGACAGTGTATATTCATTGTACATGTCATGCATGGATTATCATAGATTATCATACATTGTAATTATATGCCACAACTAATGTTCTGACAAATAGGCTGTCACTGCAGCAATGACCTTTTTGGATGCAGTAACCTGGCATCCACTGCCCACAGACTCTTTGAAGAGGTGTTCCACTCCACGTTCACGGTTGTGACGGTGAGCGAGTCTTAGATGACTGAGGCTTAGACCACTAGAGGCAGCCTTCGCAGCCATGGTATTGGAAAGAGCCTTCGCCTTGACCAAAGGAGAAAAAGTAGAGAGCCTGCCAGCATTTTGAAGATCAAAAGCTACAGTCTTGGTAACTGAGGAGCAAGTAAATGCAGATGCCTGAACGTTGCCACTTGATTTGCCAAGAGACAATTGAGTGCAGCAACATCTGCAACAGCATCATGAGCTGGAAAGGACTCACCAAACTCAGCCTGGTAGAGTGACGGAAGAGAGTAGCTCTCTCGGCCAGGAAACTCCACCTTGAAGAACGGCAAGGTGTCAGAAAAGCCATGTACCCACTCCTGGAAGTTATCCAATAGGTGTTCACGCTGGAGAGCATTGACTAAAACATGCATGTCAAACGTGAAGCAATTATGTGCCACCATGACGACAGACTTGCCCACCTCCTCCATCCAAGCAATCAGTTGTTGAAGGCCTCCCTTCTGGAAGCATGACTCCGCTACCTTGCCATTGGCTGCCAGCTGCCAGACTCCATGGTTGTAAACAATGGACAAGCCTGTCACTGAAGAAGCTTGAGCAAAAATTGGCTCTGTTGGCAGAAGATACTGGCTAAAGACATGCTTGGTAGATCCTGTCAACCTTGCAGAAATTTGGGTGATCTGTGCTGTCCATTCCAACAAGGTTGTTTCCAGATAAAAAACAATGGTGCTCTGGAATGCATTGGCAGATAGAGACCCTTGAACTGGCCTAGATATTGGGGCAGGAATCTCCTCTGTATTGATGTTCGCATTGACAAATGTACAGGTAGACTGGTAGGTGACACCTTCCCTCAACTCCAAAATGCTCTGGGATCTCTCCCGCTACTCTCTCAGGATCCTGCAGCGCAGCTTGGCTTTTCGTGTTGCTCTCTTTGCCTTCTGCATTGCTCGAGCTTTGTCTACCTTGGCGCCCCTAGCCTGGGCATGATGGTTTGGTGACAAACCAGCTGCTACACCAGCAACTGTTGCTGCAATGTAAACATGGCCTTCATTCTTCTGCAGAACTGCAGCAGTCATGCGGAAGTCCTGTGAGTCGCTCCCACCATAGCATCGGCTCTTTTGAGGCCTTGCTAGTGGCTATATTATTGAAAGACTCATTGGCCTGGCTTGAGCCAAGAGGTGCCAATTTCTCCGCCTGGGCATCCAATCCACGGAACAAGTCGCTGACAACAATCTTTGTCTCAATGCATGTCAAACCTTTGCCATGCAGCAGGCCACGATGAATGTAGGTGTCTGGTGCCCTTTGATACCCACACCACTTTGGGTCGCACTGATCATGATCACTGTACGCATGTGGGACGATAGTGAGCAGAGTTGCCCTCAGCAACTCCACATTGCCAGCATTGTCTTGCAAGGCATAAGCAAAGAGCTTCTGGAAGTATGTGATCACCATTGCACTAAGCTGCTTGCATTCTTTCTTCATGGCCTTTGCCTCAGAGCTTTGATCCAATGCTCCGCTTGCAATGGCCAATATCCGACTGCTTTGTCACATCACTGACTTCCTCAATGAGCCTCTTCAGCATCGAAGCATTATCATCACCGACCAGACACGCAACACGTGCCCCATGCTCCTCCATGCCTTTTGCAAGTTGGACAGCTATGGCAGGCTCCACTGATTTGGATGAACCACAGTGGTTACGATGACAGTCATGAAACCGAGGTGGACGTTTTTCATGGGAGGCCACTTCACACATTATGCAGCACTTACTCCTAGTTGCATAACCAACTATTTTCCCAGTTTTTGTGCCAATGTTAGCACCAATACCCGTAATGGAATTCATAGCCTTGCCTTGTTTGGACCGGCCCATGTCATATGCAACTGTAATACCAACTCCTTCCCTACTACTGGCACCAGGGGTGGCATCTTTGCACGTTGTGTCACTTGATGTCATTGTGGAGCCTTGAGCTGCTTTCCAGGCATTATATGGTGCATCAGGGATGTTGTAGCCCTCAGGGAGCCTCCTCTTGTACTTGCTCAAGGTCGAGGGCGTCAGAGGTGCAGGACAGCATCCAACAATAGGGTCAACAGATGATGAAGGAAGAACACTGACCGGGCTGACTGTTTTCTGGCATTCTTCCCTCAGGTGTTTTGCACAACTCTTCTTTGCCATCTTCTCCAGAGCATATCCCACAAATCGTTCTGATTTCTTTAGGGTCTTATGACAGACCAGAAGTATGTCAAGGGCAGATAGTGTTGTTGACGTGAGTCTCACTGACACCAGCATCAATCATCCCTACCATGGATAGGTTTGCAAAAAGAAAAGCAACAAAAACAAGCATAAAGCACTAAGGCTAAAGTAAGCCCTGTTGTTCTAGGTGTAGACACACACACAGATTTTTGCTAACCAACAACTCCTGAATTGAGGAATTATATAGTCTATCTCAGACTGAAGACAACTTTTTTTTATCTGGGATTGTGAAGAAGGTAGTCCACTACTGTCTTCACTTGCCCCTACCATGAGAAAATGCATCTCCGAAACTGAATTCACGTCTAGATACTCACTACTTCCAAAAAAGTCGACAGAAAAGAAAATACCTGGCAGCAAAGAAAGAAAAAAAGGGCAGGACGATATCACTGGTGTATTTTTTACGGTGTGTGTCAACCAAATAAACTCAGCATGCTGGAGTTGGCAGAATGTTTATGCTGTGGTTTTCTGGGTTGGGAAGGGATAGACACCTTGGTATATGTACGCAGGAACGTTCATACGACATGTAGATCCTACATGTCCTAGGCTTCCCAGGCTATGATCAACAGAACAACAACAACAGAAAAACAAACTCACCCAGTGCAACTTTCTGGTTGCTGGAGAATAGTCGTGGTCCTCGTCACTGACCACTCTCCACACGTGTGTCAGTGTCAATTGCATTCACAAACTTGCAGTGCCTACAGGTCACACTCAATACACTCGCAAGTCCATACCTCTCCTCTTTCTTGCAGTCTATCAGAACAAGTGGTTGTCTGTGGGCTGGATTTTTGCATTTCGAAAGAGCTTTTGTGAAACTGCTCATGTGGATAGCTCGCCAACCCTGACAAGGAAATAAAGCCCTTTTCGCAGCTGGCAAGTCGACGTCGGAGCAGAACTGACCTGCTGCAACAGTCTCTTCATCGTCTCCTCCCAACGTCTCACTGCGTTTCCGCTTCTGCGCTCGAGCAGTTTTGGCTGTTTCTATTGTCTGCATTTTGGAGAAGCAGCCCTTTGCAGAGCGTAGGCGAGTGGACATCACTTCAGGATCTGACACCGTAGACAGAGAAATCCAAGGTAGATATACCCCACACAGCAAAGCTTTCCTCCCGTTGAAGCCAAAAGGATATTGCAAAAGCCACATTCGCCACATGCACGTATGGCATCAAGTGGGTGCTGCACCAGCCTCAATAAATTATTTTTGAGAAAAGTAATTTCAATATGGCAATACCGTCACGAGCCCCCTTAACATTGTACATCACCTAATTAACTGTGTATGGACATCATACATCCCCTCATTACCCATGTATGGACATCATACATCACATCATTACCCATATATTAACATCATACATCACATCATTACCCATGTATTGACATCATACATCACCTCATTACCAGTGTATTGACACCATACATCACCTCATTACCCATGTATTGACATTATACATCACCTCATTTTCTGTGAATTGACATCCTACATCACCTTGATACTTGTGTATTGACATCATACATCACGTCATTACCCATGTATTGACATCATACATTCCCTCATTGCCTGTGTAGTGACATCATACATCACCTCATCACCCGTGTATTGAGATCATACATCACCCAATGACCTGCTACGTCATTTACATCATGAACCAACTGACTCATATCCCCGTCATATCCCCATGCCTGCCCATCTCAAGTTACAAATGCTCCAAAAAGCAATGAGCATTGACATCCTGCTACTCTGTGAAAAGTAAAACAGTTACTCGATCTTTCTAACAGATGCAGAGTGGTACATGTACAAGAGCCATTGATCAATTGATATGAAAGCATACTTGGCAGCCCTGTCCTGAGATGTTGTCTACAGTTTGTGCAAGAACATTGAGCCCTTCTGACTTGTGGGTATAACAAATAGACTACAAGCAGTGGAGCCTCACCTTCATTACACAATCCATGAGAAAATCCACATCATTGATCCACTTTCCTTCTGACAAGTGGCCATGAAACATCAGCTCAACGAGATCGTGCTGTTTGCGAAGGTCAGCATTCGCAGCCAAGTCCAGCAGACAGTGAGACCGAACAGACTGGTTGACCCAACGACCAACATCAATGTGAATCCCCTGTGAAAGAAACCACCAAAAAGTCCAATGCATTTGAAATGTCACAATGTCGATTGCCGAACATGAGCAAGTTTTAAAAGTGACAAAAATGACCAAAAAAAAGATGCCATTAAGTACACAGATATTCCCCACACATGACACACACACACATTTAAGCAACACACCACTCAGGGAATCATCCCAAATCATTGGCAACGCAAGTCTTGTGAATGCCAAAGGATGGTGAAAATCGTATTGCTTGGTATGTACTGAGCAAATATTCTCGTTGGTACTTTTAAGACAATTCTTCCTAAGGGCGCGCTCATACTACGGGAAACTCAGCTGGCAAACATGGCATGAGACCGGCAACGGAAGATCAAGTTGCACTCACATCACCCATTGGCTAAGCACCGCCCACCACACTCTAAGCACAGCCCACTGCACTGGCAAAGTACATGAAAAGTACTCATGCTCTCAGGCTATGTATGTAGCCAGTGCTACCGGCAAAGGTGGCAAACCTTTGTCCCCCCCCCCCCCCCAAGCCAGCAGGAAAGATTTTGCCGGTATGCCAGTCCGGCAACATCATGTGACAACATTGCCCACGCAACCATGCCGTTGCCGGTCGGTTTTACCATGATGTGAGTGCCCTAAGCAACAAACTCATATAATTTGCAGGAGCCTTCTGAATAAGCGTGCTGCACAGTATTCTGTTAACATTTCCATGCTAGAAATGCTGTGGACAGGGTACCTGGCTATTAATCAATGCTAACATTTCTCTTAGGGCACACTTAGATCATGGACATCCTTGCCAGCTCAAGCAGACCCTGACTGGCAAATGCAGATCATGTTGTATTCATATCACACAGCAACCAAAATTGGTTAAGTAATATTACATTCTTTGGTAAGTGAAGTTATTGAAGTAAAATGTGAAAAGAACAGGAGAAAGAGTACTGGGCTGTTGCCAAGAGTCACTCATTCTCATTGACTCTTGACTGCCACCAGAATCTTTCACTTTTCATAAATCTTCTGGTGCAAAAGAAGCGTGTCCAAGACAGAAAATAGTGCTCAATTAGGGCATTAGTTTGTGTTTTTGAATGTGTGAAAACGGTGGGCTTGGGAAAAAAATTGTACACTGAGAAAAATGTCTTGTTTGGCATTGCATGCTGGCAGTGTTAATCCCTTGATGCAGTTTCTGCAGTGCTTCCAACAATCTCATAGCCATGACTTGACCAATTTTGGTTTAGAGAAATACCTGACAAGATCAGACCCATTGCTTAATCTTTATCTTTTCTTGACCTAAGATTTACATTTCTGATATCAGCTCCACCACACCACCAATACTCTCACCATGAGCTCAACCACCCAAGGTAAATGCATGACAGCCATAATCAGGCAATTCTGAGACACACAGGGATGCAACTCACAAACAGGCACATGCATTCACACACATCCTAGTGCACTTCATGGGGTATGGAACTGGTCCATATAGACACACACAGAGAAAGAGTCAGAGAGAGAGAGAGAGAGAGAGAGAGAGAGAGAGAGAGAGAGAGAGAGAGAGAGAGAGAGAGAGAGA
>JAOWAW010140841.1:0-10814 GCA_028565695.1 Nicola tetela
CACACACACACACACACACACACACACACACACACACACACACACACACACACACACACACACACACAAGGACACATATACACTCGCACACAGATGTACACTTACACACATGCATACCACACAGTTTACACGGCCGATAAGAATGAACAACTAGGTATATCCGTTTGCAAAATTAGTTAGGATTAGAGTGGGTCGAGAATTCCGAAGGAAGGAGAAAGCCATGCTTTGCTTCAACTTGACTGAAGTTTAATCACCATTACTTAGTGTGGCCTGGGCTGCAGTAGAATTACACACCCGAACGTGGATCTACAGTTTATCCCAGGGAAATGCTGCAATTGCTACAAATTCGTCTTAGCTGCTCATCTGGCAGGTGAAATACCAACCTTGGCATAGTGAAGAATCGCAACTGGTGCTTGAGGGTTTTAACCAGTTAACTGGTCAATAAGAATGGGTTATTGGTGAAGTAATTTTCAGTAATTTTATTTCAACTTTTTTATGTTATTCGCATGAATTTTGCTTGAAATAAGGTTCTTTCCTACCTGTATTCATTCTTATGGATGTGTTCTCCTACGTTCTTCAGCATGTAGCATTCATCGTTGCAAACATTATGGATTTGCTCGTACCTGATATTCCTCGTAGCCTAGAACTGAAGATCAAAGCAGAGCAATACCGGGCACAGCAAGAGCTTGCTCGTATAGAAGCAATGAAACGGAAGGAGGAAGGCTCAGAAGATGACGTGTACTCTGGTGAAGAACCACTTTAATGCTGGCTACAGTTATGAAAATCAGGAAAAAGAGAACTCTTTTTATGCTCCACAGCATATTTGCTTAACATGTTTTTTGAAGTCTGTTTGCTTTTCAGAGTTAGACCCACTCTTGTTTTTGCAGTTTCTTTTACCTTTCATGAACTTTTCTGTAATATAATTTTTTGTTTGCATATTACTCAAGATAATACAGAGGGGAAATCCCTTGAGGAATGCTGGGCACCAGGCACAAAAGTGGGCATGTGGTATTTGCAGTCTACTAGCTATGAGCTAAAGGATCACCCCTCTTCTACCTTCTTCTTATTCTTCATCTTGTTGTTGTTGTTGTTCTTCTTCTTCTTCTTCTTCTTCTTCTTCTTCTTCCTCCTCCTCCTGCTCTTCTATTTTGTCTCCTTTCCTAGTTGACCAGTAGCCATATTAAGGACTGACATGTCTCATGTGAAGGGAAATGTACAGAGAAATTGAATGTACATGTCTTTCGTTATACTTAATTTCAGAGTAGTTGCCTGATAAGATCAATCCCTTCCCTGGATGAGAGTAATATTGATGTTAGGCACTCCCTTAGCTAGGCGCTTGACCATCGTCTATAAACAGGTGTCTCCATTTCACACAGAGGAACAATAAAAGCAACTGTAAACAGGTGTTTTCTTTACACAGAGGGAAACCATAAAAACAAGTGTACAACCGGTCCCCTATGGCACTCATTCAGACACCATGGCAAGGTTAAACTATACACATTAATCATTGTACACGCATGTACAATAATATTGTGAATAACTTAACCGTTTATTTTTTGGAAAAGTAGTAATAACATTAAATCCAAAACAAAATGTGTACCTTGTCAATCATATCGGTAGTAGTGCTGCTTTAGAGGCTGAAACACTAAACATGCAAAATCAAATTATGAGTGAAACCTTCGACTGCAATTCTGAAGCCCACGCAGCTATATATTTATCTGTGTTAACAGAAGGCATGCCGCGAGTTGAACTGGATTGAAAAGATGCTTTAGAGCCAAACGTCAGAACCGCCATGCATGTGAGGCATGATAACTGTGACATAAAGACATTCTCATGCACGATACTGAAAAAGTTGGAAAATAGCTAATAAAAATGAAAACAAACCTTGTGCTGGTTCCGAGATATAGTAGAACATACTGTAGTGGTATGGCCCTGCACTATTTGTTCTTGCCATTGCTCTAGCTTCTCAAAGCCGGATAAGGTCTTTTCTTTTTTCGGGGGCTTACCGCTTCTAATTGCCAAAAACGTCGCTGCGTCTGATGTTCCGACGACTAGTTCAGTGACTCCGTGACTTCTTGTCAAGCTAGTCTTTAGTCTTCGAATCCCGGCATGTAGCCGCTGACTGCATGCTCCGCCGTGACTTTGTTGTCATCTCAAGTCCTCAGGCCATGTACCACTGTCGGAGTTTGCCAACCTTGCCCTTGCCAAAAGTTATAATTATTATTATGCTCTGTATGCCATTACTCCCTTCCATCGACGGCACGAGAACAGTGTTCTTCTTTTCTCCGAACTACCCGTAAGTCTTACGTACAAGTCAGCGTCTCCCCAGTGTCCCTTTAACACACTTCGTTTGTCCGCTTCTTGTCCGAACTACTAGCCCAGCTGCACATTCTAAACACTGACCTGGTTACGTGTACGAGTGCACCCGTCGTCTGCCCTGACAGTCAGCAAGGGATCTGTTCTTGCGAGTCTCAACTTCACTTCGTCCGGCCGGCTTTCATCGTTTTCGTTGATATATTTCGAACCGTTGGCAGCCGACACCGAAAGACTCAGTTGAAACATCTCAGAGTCTTGGCTTATAAACTTAGCTCTGAGCAATTAACATTGGCCTTAACTGTGCAGCAGCGTCACTTTCAGGCCACTTTTAGCAAAACTGTGCCGCGCTTTCGTCTACTCCAGATATAGCTGGCGGAAGGACCAACAGTGTATGCTTATCGTTGAGCTCAATCTGCTTGCAGCTCCTTTCGGCCAGAATCCTGAGTGGTTTCAGCCATTCACTAAGCTGCAGACCGGTACCCTCGCTGCTACTGGCTTACAGGCCGTTTCTGCATGACAACAGCCATTGACAACTCTATAGTGAGCTGACCTGCAACCGAGTCTAGGCGTACTGAGAAAACGACAAGACTAACTGAACGCAAGAACAGATGTGCACTGCTGGTAGTCCAAAGCAATAGTCACCTGCAGCTGATGAAAACTGGACCAGTGGACCCAACTGGTTTTCCTGAGTGACGCGCCAAAAGATTTCACCTGCCACTGTCAGCGCAATAGCTAGGGTGGGACGTTTCGCGGTTAAGCTGAACTTGAATAGAAGGGCGACTTTATGACGGCATCACCGAGATCCAAGTTATAGTAGACTTCGGAAGCGTATCAAATTGTCTCAACCGACTGGACGATGCCGTGCTTCAACTCTGTCGAATCGGAATAGTTCACTGGTAACTTGCAGTTTCAACAAAGTATGACAGTGAAGAAATTCTTCAAAACTTCAACCGGATCAATTCTAGCTTAATGCACATCCGGCAGCTGTCGAGTAGATTGAAAGCGGCCTATTCTTGCACTTCAAACTTCTCACTGCCTTTGGACGAATTAGGCTGAGCAATTGCTCCATCTCTACGCTGTCAGTATACTGAGTCTTAGACTAAATTAGCGGCCTGACTGCTTTCGCGTCGTTTGACATTTCAGGATTTCTACTACTGAGCCCGAGGCATACAGTGCAGTGCCGGGCCGTAGGCCAAACTAAAATTGAAGCTCTACGGTCAGTATTGCAGAAAGTATTTTTACTGATTGTCACGAAAAAATTTGCGGCGTATAGACCGTGTCTAAACGTGTCTGGGGGTGCTGTAAACTAAGCCTCCTGAGTCATGTAAGCCTGCATGGCAGCCGGCAGGAAACTTGAAATTGCACATTCTTAGGCCACAGAAACACTCATTCTGAGTAACTTGTGCGGAATAATTTGCCATCCCCCAATACAGATAATTATGTTTCAGCCTGTAGTTTGATTAAGCTTAATTTATCGTTCTTGCATGAGAAAGTGGTCAAGAACAATTGTGAATTATATTCAATATTTTGATCTCATTGCTATTTCAGTAGCCTGACTTTCATTATTGTTCCTTGACTATGGCGGTGCATAAAGCAAATTAACAGCAGAACACGTACTTACTGCAAATTCATTCTAATTATAGAAAACACGCACTGACTTGAAAGTGGACTGGCGATGGTCCGACATCTGAGGATGCGTTCTGGCCACGTCCAGCATGTCCAACTGATCACAATCCTCATTATGCAGATTCAAGAGCAACATGTGGGACTGTGTCGTGGTTAACTTAAGCTAGTTTTTAACGCGATGGAGACTAGAAAAGGATCTCTCAGAGGTGGCATTTGTAGCGGGTGCTACCATGCAGCACCAGCTGAGCTCACTTTACGATACCCTGTAGGAAAACAGAATAGTTTGCTAGGCTGCAAATGGCGCAGCAACAATGTCAGTCATGCATGCTTTCTATGGCCAGGGCTGCTCTCCACCTTTGGGAGGTTTGCTTTCATGAGTCCTTGTCAGACCGAACAAGGTTTCTATTCAGTGTGGCGATTATTGCCCTCTTCAAGCCCCAAAGGCAACAGACAGGGTTCTTCTGTGATTATTGAAATAAAGCTCAGGTGCCTGTGCCACTTTAAAACTAACATATCCACAGTCACTCAGCCATTTACTGTACAACAATTCAAGCCTGAGTCAGTTGTAAACATCATGTCCAGCATATGTGGTCAGAATGTGTCTGCTGATGAAACTATACCTGAATCTGAAATGAAAGGTTCATAGTGAAAGAGAAGGAAGAAGCTTTTCGATATAAAAATATTTTATTAACCTGATTTCACTTGATTTCTCAGTGAAGCTGTGTGAAGGTGGTTTCATTGTCTGAGATAATAGTGTCTTCTCAAACTTTGATATAGTATAAGATCCGTTAATTATATTAGTCAGTGCTATTTGCAAAATGATCTGCCAACAGCTTGTCTCGAAGGTGGTAAACCTCTTTTGCTCTGGCCTCTTGAAGGCCATCAGTGTCTGTTAGTGGCTTTGTGAGGTTGGCTTGCAATGTGTCTATTTCAAGGTGATGTGAACCAGAACGCTTTCTGCTACAACCGAAGCAGATGGTGTGTGAAATACGTCGCAAATCCCTATTCAATCTTCGCCGGTGTGAATAGACACCATAGATGAGGGCGACAAATAGAGGCCACAGGTAGACGATGTAGAGAAATATCCGCATCGAGTCACTTGGCTCAATAACATTCAGCATGGCAAACACACTGGCATTACTCAGCAGTGCTGCCTCCCAGCTGTTGCTTGAACGTGATTGGTACGGTCGGAAATGGAACTGCAGGAAGAGAAGAAGTTGGATGGCGATTGCAAGGGCTATCTGACGAGGAAGGGGCACCTCAATGAAAGCTGCAAGCAAGGCTATGAAGAGTCGACGTGCAACACTGAATGCTATCCACCACCGCCTGTTGTCCCTGACATAGCTGAGGTATACATCAACAAGCGGTTTGATGCGCGGAAATGACCTCATAGCAAAGAGAACTATTGGCACTGGAACTGCAATGAGAACAATCACTAGGATGGCCAGAAGTCCGTATGGCAAGTGGTCTCCATGAAAGCACTGCATCGCTGCATCGTTGTACAGGACAAGCTTCCCATTCAAATCGAAGCAGGACAGAAGTAGGAAGGAGGGAAAGACAAGGGTGGCATATGAGAATGTTGCAAGTGCCCAAAGGGTTGGAACAATGTTGTACTTAATGACTAGTCGTCGCACAGCAGTGATGCGGCTGAGTTGGAAAACCAGTAGAACCCAAAGGAAAAGCATGGCTGGTAGGACATAAAGAAAAGCAATCTGTTGGGCTCCGTTGAGGTGTCGACTAATGCATGTGCTAGCAAAGGACGATGTTGAGAAGCCAGTGAGGAAGTTGTATTCTCGTCGAATGATGAATGAAGAGACCTGTCAGCAAAGCAAGAAACTGAACAGATGAAGGCTAAATGCAAAACGAGGAGCTGAGGAGCATGTTCCTGTTACACATTCTTCTTAACACCCAAAAGCTGTTCTTAACAACAAGACCTCATTCCTTAGGGTAGAATTCCTCAGTTGAGGTAGCAGGTCTGGGAACTTCTTTTATCAGTGAGCAGCTGCCAATACATAATTATGTCCACTGGCAACAAGTGCAATAATTATTCAGTAAGAGCTGTTGTCCATATTTCCTGGCCATGCTTGATCACACGTCCTAAGCTGAATTAAGCTGCACTTGCCTGAATGCCTAGTAAAATGGAAGTAAAATTACCACATTTTCTGCAAGTTTGTATGTATTCTTACCTGGTCATAGTTCACCCAACTTTCAAATAGCACAGATTCTCCTAGCTTGAAGTAGGCCATGAAGCACAGCAGAAAGCCGGCATAGACAAAAAAGCCTATTATCACTCCAATAAGACCAGCAGTCGGAGAAGGACATGGTACACATGCCTGAAGAACACACAGTCATGCATATCTTAATTGTTTCCATTACACACAACAAGCTGTTCCTGCCAGTGGACAGCAAATGAAAAGTTTAGGGTTATCCTGCAAGCATTCATTGATATCAGGTATGATCATGGGAATCAGTTCTATGATCCTGTCATAATGAGACAGTCTCATTTCACCAAAACCCCAAACCTAGCAAGTATACCCATAATATTCCCTTTGTCACACTCTACCACTTCCCTACCTCTTGAGATCCTGTTCTGGACATTGATATACTCTGCATAATTTGTTCACATCTGTCTCCATTTTCACTCCAGGCTTTTGGGGTAGTGTCTCTGAAATTTCCACCATTCCAAGACAAGAGTAACTATATTGATCATTACTAGTATACCGAAGATTTTAGGAAAAAAATCTCAATCTGTTTGGTAATAATAACATAGCCCGAACAGTGATGTGCCTTGAGAGCACTGCAGACCAACCAAATATGAGACCCAAAATGGGACCTAAATGTTTCATACACTCACCCATTTCTATAGAGAGATTCAAAGCAGAATAGTTCTTCATTGTAAAGCCTAATTATAAGTCAATGGCACAGTCATGCCTAAAGTTCCAATGCACCTCAGTGAATAACAATTTTGAGATTCAGAAGATACTAGTGAAATAGAGGAGGGCAAGTATTAATTGAGGAAGGGAGGAAGATGGATTGATATTTATAAACGTGGAGGATGGAGAGACGGACAGCAGAGCATTGATGGATCTGGAGAAGGCAGGAGAAGGGATGAGTGGATTGTAGGTTTACCTGCAAGTTGACTCCTGGTGATCTTGCATAACCCGTTTCACACTGGCTACACAGAAGTCCTGTGCGATGCTGTGAAGTTGCACAAGCGCTCTCCTTGCGAATGGACCAGGGTGATTGGCCATGGCTTGAGCAATATCCACCATAGCAAAGGTTTGTCTCAAATTGGCGGCTGCGGAGATTGCTCTCAAAAGAGGTGAGGTTTTCCACAAGTGAAAAGTGCTGAAATGTTTTAGGATCTGTCATGGGGTTGTTGGCATCTCCTGCCCAGTATTCCCAGCCCATTATGACATCTTTGCCTTCATCACATGACTTCACACCATGCTCATTAGAACACTGACAAACAAGGTACTCAGTCTCACTGTTTGCCTCAATGGTACGAGTGCGAAAAGTCTCGATGTACTTCTTTGCCTGAGGACAAGAAAGAGTGCATACACAATATAACATGCCAATTAACATGTATACATGCTCATGTGTATGCACACATGTCTGTACCAGTACACATGAACAAACATGACATAACATGTACGCATACACACTTCTTCTTGGCTGCAGCATAACCTACCATTTGCATAAAAGAAGGCATTGGGGATCCATTGAAAAATTGAAGAGTTTTAAAAAGAACAAGGCTTCTCCCCAGCAAGTGCAAAGTATATGTCATTCACACAACAACCTGAGTACATACATAGATTGCGCATATACCAAGCTCAGCAATAGTGTGACCAAAGCAACATAAATCTGTTGCACTCACTCACCTTGTCTGGTTTCATCATAAAGGGAGTTTCAACATATCCAAGGTGGCATGGCTGCAGGCGGAATGGAATTACAACTACAACATGGCCCAACCTTATCTGACCACTGACTTCGAAGAGAAGGTTGCCGACAGCCCCGGGAATTCCTGCCAAGGCTATCTTCACATTGTTCTCACCATTGAGAAACAGTTGGCTCCCCAAGGCATACTGTGTAATGCCTCGTCGAAAGAGCACATTACTGCCAGCACTGATCTGAAGCAAGCCATCCAAGGGAGAAAAGTGATGCTCCATGACCAAAAAATCCTTTAGGCTATGGGAAAAAATTAGTTGTTTGACTGCTGCACATGCACCAAATTTTGTGAGTGCACCGATTTCAGTAAATTTTATGTTTTATTCAAATCAATCCCACCAACACCCACCGGTGGCGATAAAGTCCATCAGGATGATTGGGTCTGTGACACACTGGTTATTCCTCAAGCGGAATGCACCAGCACCAGACAACTACCAGTCTGGTCTTTCTACATCTAGCAAGGTCGCTTGCCGTGGTACTTGTTGAGCAAGGCCCAGGCTGTTGTCATGCACTGCTCACCCTAGTAGTATGACTGCGTGCAGATGAATGGCAAAGCAAAGAAGGGGTGCCTCTGGGGCAGTGCTGGTTGCAGGGTTCTACTTTCAGTTAGTGTGTTATTGGGGACGCATGTGCTCGCTGAACATGTTGAACAGACTTGTACAGGCATGCACCAAACTGTCTTTGGAGGAGTAATTCGGTGGGATTGTTGGAGACCCAGAAGTCGACTATCTGGTTTCTGGTGTGGAAGGTATTAGCTTGCTGGACTATTATGTCAGATGCTTGCTATCGTGTGTGCATGTTTCTGCTGATGTGGCAGCTGGAATAGAGGACAAATTTGCCCTGTTGAGACCTTGTAAACAATTTTCCACATGGAATTCTGGCTTGAAATTTATTTAAATAAAAAACAGAAATAAAAACAAAATCCACCTGCACACACCAATTTTGGAAAAAATTATCCCTGTCAAAGAAGTATTTTTTCCATTGGCCGTATGATTTTTGAGAGTGTGTTGCAATTTCAAATGTGGAGCAAAATTTACACAACTGAGGCTTTCTCAAAATGCAAATTTGGTTGAAACCACTAGAAAGGTGTAACTTTGGTTACTTTGCAGTGCATCTTCACAAGACACATGATTGCAGTAGTCTTGATGCACAAACAAATGAGGAAATGTTTCATGGCCAACACACTGTAAAACAGAATGAGAGAGGACAAAGAAAACAAAACAGAAGCCGGTGGCCAAAGGCCAGGTAGTTAAATTGACCTTGCAATTAGGAATTACAAGTATTGCCAGTAAATGGACAAGAAATGTACTTGAATCTGAGATAATTTTATTGAAAATGTCAAAAATCGCTGTGCATGGGTGATGAGAAACATAGAATCAACACATTAGGGTCTAACAGTTTTTATCGAACCTAGACAAGTCCTGAGCAGAATGGAACTTGATCTTGGTACAAAGGCTTTCACTTTTAATTTGCAACTTACCGTTAAAGATACAGTGCCCACGGCTGGCCTGAAGAATGCATCAACCATATCCAGTTGAAGCATGAACTCCTCGCCTGGGGCTGGGTACAATGTGATATTTCCTATCCATGTTGCCATGAGTTCTTGCCTGGTGAGTGCATGCTTGTTCTTATCAATAACATAGCGGGAGTAGTACCATTGCTGAACACCTGTTCCCCACGGACTGAAGAAGAAGGTGACTCCAGGCTCATCAACACTGCCATCAAAGTCCAGGTTTGGCTGCTTAAGCTTCTCTACCAGGTATAGGAGGGTGGCTGACATATTTTGAACAAAATCAGGGCTGCAACAAATGCAAAAGGGGAGAATAAGAAACAACAAAAACAGTTAGAAACAGGAAAGAATTCTGTGCAATAAATTTTGTAATGGCAGGGGTGAAGCACAAGAAAATCACGCATGCTGTTAGCACTTTTACTCAATTTAGTCAAATTTTGGTGATTTTCTTTGAACTCCTTTTTCAGTTTGATGAAAAATGCCTTTGTTCTGAGCTACACCAATTCAGAAGAAAAAGGGAGTCATTAATTATCAGGTTACTCGTACATGAAACTGTGATGCCTCACTTGGTGAAATTTCAGTGGCTTCAACAGGCCATGCACGTATGAGTTGTAGCTACCAGCAAGCAATGTAGTGTTGGCCATGTTTTTATTTTCGAGTATAGCTTGTTGCTGTCAGGACTATCTCTGCAGTGTTCTTGAAGTGCTGATCAAGTAGTTTGAATGACTGAAAATTGAAATGCAAAACTGATTCTACTGCAAAAATGATTTCACTACAAAAAAAATGATTTGAGTGTGAGTAAGAGGCTCACCTAGTTTTGTTGACATTCTCAAAAACAGCAACTCGGTTGCAGCTCCGCTGAAGCAGCCAGTGCTGCTTTGTGTTGCTCGGCAATGGCTTGAGGCAGTCACATGTTACGTTTTGAAAGAAAAGCCAAACAGGTCCAGTTGCAAAATTTGTTTCACCAACTGTTAGGTAGTCGGCTCTTGTCCGTGGTGGAAGAATTGGACTCTCTGTGTTAATGCATGCAGACAGACTGTTGGCATAGACACGGTTACCAGTCATGGCTGAGTTGTTGCTGAATACTAGAGGCTCTACCTGCAGCTGTGTTGCATAAATTGACCATAAGACCGAGAACATAACATGGTGGATTATTTAAGGTGGAATACTCATAATCAGTTTTCTAAATAATTGGACACATGCTCTGACATCTAAGTACTTCAGATGTGAAAAGCAAATCTAGTAGAAAAACAGTGGGCTTATACACTCAGCACCACCACCAACATCCCCTCTCTCTCTTGCTCTTTTTTTCTCTCTATTGAGATTCATGTGTTCTTCACAGGCAGTTGTAAAGTATTTGTCTGTTTCTCTCTCCTCTCCTCTCCTCTCCTCTCCTCTCCTCTCCTCTCCTCTC
>JAOWAW010140852.1:6990-17254 GCA_028565695.1 Nicola tetela
GTATACCATACCATAGCCCTGATTATTTTTTGTCTCAGCTTACTCTTAAATTACAAGTGTGAAACATTGAACTAAATTCAATCTAGAAGCAAAGAGGACGTGAAAATAGTGTGCATAACTTGTAATTATTGCGTACAACAGAGAATTAAGTGGTTGCATTTGCGCTGGCCTCTGCAGTGTCTATGCCTACGTGTTACTTAGTGAAACTGACACATACACGTAAACACATACACACATACATACACATAACCATGTACACACACATACAACACATGTACACACATACTCACAGTATATCTGAAGGACATGTTTTCTCTGGGTTTTTCCTTCTTCAGCCATTCTGTTCAGAGAAGACATTGAGTTGTTCTTGGAGGAAATCTGCCTTCTAAAGGAGGTTGAACGTCACAAACACATTGCCAATGTCTGGGCTGTAGGATTGTTTCCTGAACATCCACCATTTCTTGTTGTTGACTACACACAAAACGGTGATTTTCTCACTCACTTGAAGCAGCTGAAAGAAAACCAACAGGTTGGTGAGCTTTGTAGTACATTGTTAACAGGCTTCGGTTGTGTAGAATGCAATGAATGCAAGAGCAGCTCTGTTCCATGTTGTTCGGTTTATCATTTTGATCTCTTTTTGAGTGATTGCTTCAGTAAGTTCCTTCTGGCTTAGGACCATCTGCACACCATGTTAAGCACACCCACTGCTTGGGCAAATAAACTGGGAAAAACTCTTGACCAGTTCTCTTGCTGATCTCAGAAGAGGAATACTGTACTTACTTGAATAGAGCTAGCTCCCTCTTGAATAAAGCCCACTCTCACACGCCATATGAAAAAATAAAGCCCTCTCTTGAATACTGCCTAGGGCTTCTATTCCAGTGCTACATTGACTATTCATAATCTCCATGCTGGACACACGGACTTTACTGCACATGCACAAGTTTCATGTATGACTCATGATGTGTACTTTTCTTCACTGAAGTCTTGGCTAGTTTTTCTTCTGTTTAGGTTACTTTGATTCTGTTCCCTGCTAGTTTACCTTTGTTGTATTGCTGGGAAGAAGCTACCAGCATCATAGATTTTCTTGATGATGACTGAGAAAACAAAAGCCCCTCTAATGAGGAGTTTTAGAAAATAGGCCCCAGGCTTATATCTGAGTGAGCACAGTAGTTGAAATCGATTGCAAGATATTGTTGATTTATAGTATGTCAGCACCATGAAGTCTTGTTCTCTTTATGATGTTAGCAATCCAAACAGCACTGTAAAAATACATTACCATGGCAACCAAATCAAAATGTTGTTCCAGTATGGAAATGTTGTGCATCACTTAGTGCCATCATGGAGCAGTTGGTACACTAAAGTTCTGTGTGAACTTGGCCAGTGAAACTGTCTACACAGACTGGTGCCAGGCTACATGACGTGACAATCTACATGCCTCTGTGGCCTATCACTGGTGTAGTTTGTAGCAGACTGACACGAAGGTTGATACCAATGCAAATACACCAAATTCGCCACTTGGTGGGCATTTGCCCATGGTAACATTTCCATATAAGATAGCAATAGTGGGTTATACAGTGTTTTGTATAAATTGGAATAAAGACTGTTTTGAAAGTGGCTCTGCTCTCATGATTCAGACCGGACAGCAAAGCACTCTCAGCTTGATGGTGTTAATGGAACAGGCTGCACAGGGAATGGTTCATCTTACAAGAAATGGCATTGTGCATCGTGACCTTGCGGCTAGAAATTGCTGGTAAGCACCTTCTGCAGTTTAATTAGGTGGATTTAATTATTTGTTGACAGAAAATTCATGATTTTGTAGGGCCTCCTCTTTGCAGGTGGCTATGTCTATGCATGTGTTAAAATTAGGTCCATGTTGTGGTAATTGAGGTGAAGCCTTGACAAGAACTATACACAATGGTTTCTTGCCCTGTGCAGGCTGGTCAATCAGTTTCATCTGAAGATTGGGGATAGTTTCTTGTCACGAGACCTAAATCGCTCCGCTTATGAGGATATGGGGATCACGCAGAAAATGCCGATTCGGTGGATGGCATTGGAAAGCCTTAAAGAGCATCGTTTTACCAGTCAGAGTGATGTGGTCAGTGGCTATGTGATTGGAACTATGATAAGCAATTCAAATTATAGTCTTCAGCTTTGTTTTTTGGTCAGGATTAAGAAATAATTTGAGAATATTTACTGTGTGGATTCTTTGGTGTATACTTAGCAATACAAGCCTGGACACTCCAATATGTACATGCAGTGCTTGGTTTTGTGTTGCTATGGCGCCAGGCACCATTTTTCTATGGTCTTGTCGTGATGCCCCTGTGCTCTCCTTGATGTCCTTGTGATAACGTCAAAGGCCACAAATACCTGTTTTTCCCTAAGTTCAGGTGTGATGCACTCAACAATTTGTTAAGAGGATGATTGAGTGTTCGGCCCTGTTATTTATACTGCAAACGTAGCTTACATAGTGGCTTTGCAAAGAAATAGAAACATCCATTTGAGTTCTTCATCATTAGATAACTATGGGGCAAAAATGGAGCAATATGCTTTCTTGCATTTGTCAGGTATAAAGCTGGCCATTCTTGCTGGGGATATACAGATTAGGAGAGATTGCTTCTTTTTCCAGCGAATAGTCTTTATTAAACCACTCTTTCTTTCTCTGGCCATCATCATACCTGATGATGGTCAGGGAATCCTGGCAGAAACGTTGACAAACCTGTCTGCGTGGTTCTGGAGAAGGTCAGTGGGTTATATAGGTACAGTGTTGTGTGGTGTCTGGGTGATCTTGCAGTAGTATGGAGAAGCAACATGTGCTTAGAATGGGATGTTGAAATGACAGGTCCACACTACTACAATAACGCACGGACACTGCACAATGCCATTTACCTTTATAACCCACTGACCTCCTCCAGAACAACCATGCAGACAAACCTTATGATGACCAGGGAAATCCTGGCCGAACATCGTTTCAAGAAAGACTACCAAAAATTCCTTTATGGCATCAACTTCCACACAGCTCTTCTGGCCAAAAGGGTAGGCAGAACAGTGCTTGCACACAACAAATGTTAAAAAAAGTTATGTCTTTATGTGCCTTTGGACCAAGAAAGCAAGTATTGGATCTTGACCTCTTCATGAGATTCAAAGGTGCTCTCAGCAGGTTGTTTGTCATTCTCTTTTCTCATTTTCAGTAACAAATGTTCAGGCATATCTAGCACACATCATAATTCCTATGTATAGCTATCAACTCACTCTGTTCAAGTCAGTAAGTTGTCTCCACCATATCTAGGCAAGTCTGGTATCCTCAGTATCCATTGCTCTTTGTGTGAGTGTCTCCTTGGCCATGACTTACATTTTTGAGCACACTGAGTCAGTACGCAGTTGAACCTGCTCCCTAGAGCTGACTTTTTCACACTACTCTCCAAAGTGGCTAGTCGAAGTCTTTCCTTTGGCATTCCGAAAATAGTCCCTCTACACTACAGCTGATGAAAAAATTGACCTACAGTGGAACATTAACCCTGGGTTACGGGTGCCTCAGAAATACGGGCGCTGATTTACAGTCTGTTTGATTTCTCCAGAAAGAATGAGAAAGAAACCTCAGAATTGCGGACAATTTTCTGCCACCCAATGCCCAAAGTTAACCCTAATTACGACCATGAGCAGCCTGCTGCCTTTGACGGAAGTGTCGACTGCATGTGCAATGTGCAAAGTCACAGTGGCAGGTGCCAAATCCTCAATGATCTATTTTACTAAAGTACCAGCCTATGGTGCACCACAGCGTAGACACTACAAAATGCATAAAAAAAGTTCCCCAGCGGTCAGATTTTAATGGCTTTTGCTCATTGTAGTTTCTCCAAGTGTTTCATTTTTAGATAGCCATGACCTGCGTAAGTCAGAGTTCACAGCTGACTAGAAAAGAAAACTGGTCTCAAGCTGAAGACACAGGGAACTGAGAGCCACTAGAAGCTTGCTGAGCAGTTTTGTGTCAGCAAAACGCAAGTTGCACCAATGCTCAAACGCAAGTGTGACCCACTAGACACATTGAAATGAAACAGCAAGGAAATGACCCGTGAAGAACTATAATACACCAGTGTGTACACAATGTTTTGACTGCAACCATTTTGTGGGGTGGGTGGCTTAATTAAGACTGGACCTCAGAAATAAGGGCAGGTTGATCCAGTCCCTTGATTGCCCATAATTCCAAAGTTCCACCGGGTACATTCGATAAAAAATGAACTTGCTGAATTCATTGAACTCAGATGCAATTCTGCATTCAATAAGTCATGAATTCGTTGATCAATGAGTTCGTCAAGATCCCAGCCATGTCGTGGATCTCGATGAACGCGGTGAACTTTGCAGTCGCCAGCACCTGAGCGTGTTTGTGCCGCCATGTATGCACACATTGTGTGTGCTATTCTCTTCATAGCAACAACTTCACTGTTCTGCTGCCATGGCGAAACGCCTTTGATAGAAGTGGCCTAGTTCAGCAGATTTTGCTGAACTTGACGAACTGAGTTCATTGAGTTTATTATTATCAAATACACCCACTGTAGCTTTATCTAGATAAGGCTGTGTAACCAGCCAAGAGCCAAGCTGCCTGGCAGGCCAGCATCACTAAATGCAAATGTGTGTTGCAAATGTACAGTTAGTGTACTTGTACATCATCACCGCGATTCTCTGACCATCCCAGAGTATTTGTGGTCAGGCGCTTTGTTTTGACTGTTCTATGAATGGGCTAAGGTACTCATGCTATGTTTCAAGGGTGTAGCTATTGTGATTGCGTGATTGAAGTTTTCTCTTCACCAATACAAAGTAGAGAGTGCAAGCTTTCCTTTGGCCTATTGGCGCAGAAAAAGAGCGAATGGAAAGCTAGAATTTTTGCGTTTTCGAAAATGCAGAGAGCTTTGTCCAAAATGTGGAGAGCTTTGTCAGTATGGGGCCTCATGGGAGGTGGCAGATTGTTTGCAGGAACGTCACCTTTCTAAGCCATTGTTCTAGGCCGACATATAGGCGGATTTGTCACCTTTGTACCTCAATTGCACCCTGTGGATTGTTGGAATATTTGTCCAGTGCTAGATCAAGGGATACATGTACATGTATTTACGACCGCCAACTTCAAAGCGCTTGCACTTCTTGCAGAAGAATCCTTCCGTAAATTGCCTAGGAAAGACAAACTATACAAGAAAGTCTGCTCCTAATGATACGTGCCGTGAACTTATACCCATGAAGGTACTGTAGCTAACTCTATAGCTATCGCTTGTAGCTAATACGTGTATGCATCATGTAGACAACATACGCGATCGCTGGTGATGAACATGGCGTGGATGCCTATATGGGCATGGATTGTGGTGATAGAGCAGTGAACAATAAAAAACTAACAAGTGGGTTGTTGCATTAAAAACATTTTAGTGAGTTTGCTGCCATAGCTCCTCACTGCTGGTTGACGTTTCACTCATAGCCATGGCGCTGTGTGGTGGACCAATGCCGACTGCCGAAAGGAAATACACAATCATGCCTGTTTGTCGCCTTTAGCCAGGGTCTCTCTGAAACAGCAGCGGAAGAATTGCTATGCGTTGCATCATTCAGCTGATTCCTTTATTTGTGCAACTGGATGTGATTGCACAATCCCATATGCAATTGTGGGGCAAGAAGGAATCAGGAGCTAGAAATCAAAGGCACTCTGATTGGGGAGAAGATTGTTAAGAAGGCTCTGTTGTTGTTAGGTTCGAGGAAGGACATCAGGAAGTTCTTATATAGCCTATGTTTACCAATGCGCTGCATTCTTCAAACCTATGAAAGCTGTTGGTAGTACCCTTTGCTGTTCTTGAAATTTCAAAGCATCATGGACATTCACCACCACGTTTAATCAATATAGGTTACCCAGAGAAAGAAATAATCTCCCCAAATCAGTTACAGATACTTGACATACAAATTGCCTTCATTTGTGTGTGCAATACCGGCACTATTAAAACCTTTCACTTGCTGCTTAGCCAAACTGGTTACTAGTGAATGCTAATCAGAGATTGCTTAATGAATCCCAAGCATTATCGAATCCCAACCAGTCAGCAGTTAAAGAATTAAGCTCATTGTATGTAGTTAATATTGGTTAAATTTTGAAGTATCCTGCATGATTTCTCTTTGGTGTGGATTGGTAATAGGAGTTTTAATTTCCTGTCAGAATGGTTTGTCCAGATTGTTTTGTGTAAGCTTCAGAATGCCATTCAGACTGGTAATTATAAGCTGCTCTGTAGTCATGATCAGATTTTCTTAAGAAAATTGTTCATTTTGTGACAAAGCTGATCGTTTGACTTTCTGCTCCTCTGCTGCTAGTGGTCGTTCGGTGTTCTTATCTGGGAGGTGCTCACGTTTGGTGATGATCCGTTTGCCGGAATGTGCTTTGACGAGGTTGTTGCTTATTTGGAGAGTGATGGCAGGTTGCCCATTCCATCACCGCACATCATGCCAAGTGAAATGTAAGTTTAATGACTCAATACCGTTGCCAGAATGTCCAAAATTTGAAGATCGCTGGGTTTTGTTGTGGCCAACCTCTCTGAGGTTCAAGAAATATCTTGATGCAGGGTACTGACAGAAAAGTGCTAGGAAGTGCCTCAAACTAAAGGGGAAGCCTGTCATGTTCATTCTTTCTCAGTGCCAAGTCAGCAGCAACAGCTGCATTTGGTGAAAACCAACATGACTTGACCAAGTGCTGAAGCCTGAATGTCTTTGCTACCTTGCTGTAGCGAAGTGCTGAAGTCGAGGGGCCCTTCTTTCATCCTTTGTAGTGCCAGTAACATTTTTCTGTGAACAGTTCTCTACAGAGGCTCACCAGTGTAGTGTATTAATGAAGGAAGGAGACAAATGAGGAAGTACTCAGTTTTAAGGCACCTTCCCTCAGACAGTAGGCATTATCTAGATTAGTTCCAGATGCTATAATAGAAGCACCTCTTCTGTAGCTTTATCAGTTATCGTTGCACCACTTTCAAGGAAGGAATAACTTAAGATGAACAGACCAGAGTGTCTCAGTATCTTGATGAACCCCAGTGTTGTGCAGGACAATACAACAACCAGCACTAGAAATGACTTGCAGATGGTGGCTATCACCGAGAGTTCCTCTGCTAATCTGTAACACTGGTTGTTGCGTCTCTTTGTGCTGTAAAATTTCACAGAGCACATTTCTAGACACCAGATTTCCCAACTTGTTGGTGTAAACAGTATGTGGTTGAAAACCAGGCAGTGATCATATACAGGAAGCGGGGTGCATGCAGACCACTGACAACAGCTCTGGCGGAGAAGCAAGTTGGCTGCTCCAAATCCGCAATGCAAAACAACCCCATTTTTAAGCTCCGACAACTACTTCCTTGTGGGCTAGAAAGCCCGACAAAGCCCGCCATTGTCAGTGGTTTATTTAGGAAGATGCCGAAACACAAGTGAGAAGGCCTTCCCTGAAAGATCAGGATGAAGGTCATGTGAAGATTTCTCAGTGAATATGGTCACAGTAACTTCAAATTTGTATTCAGATACGGCCAAAACTGTGCTCTGTTAACTGTCAATATCTAAATAATAGATAAGCCTGTGCTAGGATTGGTAGCACAGTGTAAAGGTGCACTATTCTAATGTACAGCGAAAGCGTACGGTGCACAGCGCCATAGAGTAATATACATTCATAGATTACTGTGGTCCTGTTTCTAATGCATGTGTGTTTGAGTGTACTATATTGCCTTGTGGTGCACATGAGTCACATGGGAGTCTTCTAGTTCTTTTGGATTTCCTTCATGGAACTGAGAGTGCAAGTCACAGCTAATCTGTCACTTATGGAAATGTTACTATGGGTGGATGCCTACTTAGTGGCAAATTCGGTGTGTACGCATTGTTCACAACCTTCATGTCAATTTGTCATGAACTATGCGAGTGGTAGGATGCAGAGGCCTAGAGCGTGTAAATTGCTGCATAATGCAAGCCCAACACCAGTCCAACCTTACATAGAACATTACCTCTAGCCAGCAATGTGCATGTGTGCCAGCTGCTCCATGATAGCTCTAAGTGATGCGTAACATTTCCATATGAATAACACCTTTTAAATATGTCTGGAAAGTTCCCCTGATGTACTTGTGAGTCTCAAGAAGGGAAATAATTTACACCAGCTACATGCCACTTATCTGCTAGAAACTTTTGATTAGTTAAAACCACTGTTTTAATTTCATTGTTGTGTGTTCACCTTGAAATTTATATTTAGTATATTACCATACAAACCTGTGGTTTGTGTTCATGCTAAATTTAAATTTTCCGTGAGAAAAGAATAGTTGCATCAGTACAACAGTAGAGCATGTATTTCCTTTTGCTTTGGGCTGGATTTTATAGCACTCATGATGGTGTTTGTTTGGAACAAAGTGAGTAGATATTGATAGAATAGCCTGCTTGTCAAGTCCAGCAGCCTGAACATCATAACGAGGCAAAGGCTCAGATCCATGTCTTTACTCTTCAGATGGGTTTAAAGTGCTTTTCTTCTTTGTTCTCAGCTTATGGCCTCCTTTGCTGAACAGTAAACAGTATCCGCTATGTATAACACAGATCTCTCTTGCACAGCTCCTGGCCTCAGGTCCATTAAGGCATAGCCAGAAGCTAGCTTAAGGCTGAAACAGAAAAATGAAATTTCTGAGCAATTGCTAATCATAGAGCGATGAAATTTTGCAGGTGTTTCCTTATTGTCAAATGCGTTCATTTGACAAACTTTCGTTGAAGTTAGCTGGACAGAATGTGATTAAAACCAGCAAACTTACATTGCACATTTTTTTGAACTCCTGTGACAAACGTGTTTAGAAAATCCACCAATAAACCAGTACAAATGGCCATTCTTGGTCCTAAGTACCAAACACTTGCTGAAGCTAGTCACTCTGCAGGTACCAGAAGAAGTAATGAACTCATGTCCATCACTGCAGTGCTTCGTACATACTTTTTTTAAATCACTTGCCAGTTAGATTGAGTGGAACCGTGGAAATCCTCCCAGACCAGCCCCACCATTGTGGTGGCTCATACTATTCACAGGGATTTGGATAGGCAACCATGACCCTTCCCACCCAAACAGCTGGGCTCACCCTGCAGCAATGCCAACTTTAGCAGTAAGGGAATAACCTGCTGCATATCTGCTTAGAGTGCTCAAAGTAATTTCTTTTTTTGATTTTCAGAGGGAGGAAACCTGAGAACCTGGAGGAAACCCTCAGATATGGGCAAGGCAGAAACCGCACACCTTTTTGACATGTGTGGCCTGTGGCGAATTTGAACCTGGTACCCACAGATATCAGAGTCAGACGCTTCTGCCAACACAGCATCCCCATATAGCAATCCGGCAGGGGAAAACATTTGCTATTAGGTACTCCCACGGGGTATCAAGTTCTGTCACCAAGTAACACATTCACAGTCTAAAAAGTTTGACTGAAACAAGTAATTAGGAGTGTCAAATATATGAACCCGGATCTAGAAATAACAAATAAAATTGGTCTTGGGCTCTCTCTGCTGTCGAAAGGACAGTCTTTGGCAAAGCTGATACAGAGACAATGGAAGACCACCAGCAAGAAGTCGATTGGTGGCCATTTTATTACCATGGCAACAAGTTCATAACAGATAGTGTACACCTTCTACATGTACCAGTAGCCAGGACGTGCATGAAGCTAAGCTAGCACAAGCACAAGAAAGTGGCAAAATATTCAGAGCTTGGGGAAGAAACAATGTGGTTAGCCCTGATCATCAATGGCCTTCATCAGTGGGACAGTGGTATAGCAAATCTCTCTTTTATGAATCATATTGGCATGCATGAGACAGTGACTAAGCAAAGAGTCGGACCAGCTCTTTGGGATGTAAGCAAAAAATACAGAGGGGACAAGCGCTGGCCCTCTGGCGTTGGGAGAGAAAAAAGCTAAGCTTACCAAAACAGATGGCGTGCCTCGAAATACTCCAGTTTCCAGCCTATTCCACAAGCCTCTTTAGCTAATAGTCCATTTTTTTGTGCTGAAAGCTTAAAGGTGACAGTTTAGATGGCTGACTTAAAGAGTTAACAAGGAAAAATTCCTTGCTCTGGCAGCTGGCCAGAAAAACAAAGGAGCACTGATACAGCAACAATCCATGCTACTCGTTCTGTGAGAGCCAGAACGTTGCTGACTGGTGCCAAGCTAACAAGAATGAAACGAAATTGTTTGAGAAATGCCAGGAATACGTCTGAACATTTTCAGAGTTCAAACTTTCCTCAAGTCTGCAATGCCAGGTGCATCCACAC
>JAOWAW010140864.1:0-10811 GCA_028565695.1 Nicola tetela
CACACACACACACACACACACACACACACACACACACACACACACACACACACACACACACACACACACACACGAAAATATATATTAGATACGGCACACACAGCAGCCAACGATGCGATGAATGTCAATCGTGTCACAATTAACAGGCAGAGAAATTGGTCAGCAGCTGAAATCACACAAAGAGCAATGATTATGACAAAAATGGACATTGGAGAACCTCCATTTAACCGAGACCTACAAACACGGCGTGCAAACTGTCAAAAATTACTGAAAGTAATAGGATAAACTAATGCCGAGAAATACTATTTGAATGTTCTTGTAAACTTGTGACCGTGGCAATGTGTGTTAAGATAGGCTGTTAGTTACAGTTGCTGGCTGAAGATAAGTGTGAGAAATTGCTCATAACCAATTGTTATCCATCCAGTGCGAGTTGTATCACAGCTTCGAAACGCTGAGGTGAGTGTCTGTGTCGTGACAGAAAACAGCAGATGGTGAGTTCGTGAATTCTTCTCAGGGTGCAATTTTGATAACAGGCACGCTCACGTACTGTATAGCAGGTTATTTTCATACGCGAAATATTTTGTACACCGGAGGAATGCGGCCTTTTGCATGGAAATAATTTTTGTATAGAGCATGACCATGATCTATAGCTCTAAGCATTGCACACCATTATCAAATCAGTGAATGTCAGATCACTGTACATTATATGCATTAACATAAAAAAATCATACCGAAAATTAGAACAATGTACATTGGCAAGGGTTTATGAATTTGTATGAAAATGATTCAGTACGAAAATAACCTGCTTTCAATTTTTTAATTGAGGTTTGAATAATTGACCTATCAATTGATCACACTGAATTTTTTGACATTTGTAATTTACGATAAAAACCTCACTGGAGGTTTGTAGCACCTTTACAAACCTCCACCTGACACTCAGTGATGACCTGCTGTGTATTTTTACACAAGGAGGAAAACAGAAACTGGTGAATATGACCCCTTTTAGCAAAGGAGGAAAAGCACCCTGATAATTGGCCTTATAACGCTTCAGGACACCGCCAGGCCAAGTTGGCTACTTCAGGAGTTCAAGGTAACATTGAGTTGAAGGGTTGTTTTTAAAATAGTCATTGAATCGTTGACCTGGCACACATATAACTGATTTTCTGGTGGGTTTCTCCTCCCTTTACCTTTAGATCTGTACCACAGTAGCAGAACCTGTGAAGACAGTCATCTAGCTTTTCTGCAGAGCACATGCTCTCCCGGTAAAACAACTGGACCACTGGAGCAGTGCTGTACTATAGTGAAGAAGTCGTTGGTGCTGCGACTACTAGTATTCAGGGACTGCGTCGTGAAGTAACGTTTCCTCCTAGCAATGCAAAATGTCGTCAAAACGACGTATCTGCCTTGGATCATTGCAAGACATTATGACTGTGAAACTGCTGCTGCACAACATGCAAGAACCATTAGAATGGAAATGAAAGGTACTGGTTGAGCACCTACCTACATGTAATGCCACGATTTGATACATGAAATCAAACCATGCAGCTCCCATGTGCTTTGCTTTCACTTGTTTTGTCGAGTGATTGTATTGTTTTACGAAAGCTGAGTACCAAATTTCAGGTAGACTTACAGATTCGGTGCTAACCAGCTCCTGCAGCTACTCCGTACTTGTGACAATAGAGGTATTTGTATAGGTAGAGGTACTTGTATAGGTAGAAGTACTTGTATAGGTAGAAGTACTTGTATAGGTAGAAGTACTTGTATAGGCAGAGGTACTTGTACACACATACGCACACATGCACACACACGTGCACGCACGCACGCACACACACATCCAGGATCTAGAAGTAGGCAGTGGGCTTGGTTATGCACTGCATAAAAGCTACTGTAGTAGCCTTCAAGAGACCCTTTCTGCATTTTCTGCACTGTATGGTTGCACATGCTTCACTGGCATTGATGGTCCAATCTGCCATTGTTACACTTGTTTGAAATAGCTTTGTCTCCTATTTCTCCTTGCATATGAAATGTACATTATGTTGCTAAGGCTTTTTTTCAGATCGACACACTGAAATGTACACACACACACACATACCTGAATAACAACGCAGCATTGAATGAAGTCATCAAAAGTCACACTACCCTGTCCTCTTCGATCAAACTTTCTTATGAGGAGGTCATAAAACGGTGGAGAAAGACGATAACCTGTGTTTGAAACAGTTACACTTAGAGAGATCACTACAGAAAATTGGCGTTTGGTTGAAAGTCATAGTACAATTTAGATAGGATCTGATTGGGGTGATGACAAATGTGGATTTCTCATCCTTGACTTCCTGGCAAACACCTTCTTCTTCTTCTTCTTCTTCTTCTTCTTCTTCTTCTTCTTCTTCTTCTTCTATTTAGCAGACTATCCTGTATGTTTACAATTGACACACATGAACGGTAAGTGGCATTTCAGCATTGTCTTTAAGTTTGCTTAATTGCAATCAAACACTACCATGACCTATACAGAGTATTCCAGAATTACCCCAGCATCCAGACACATGCAAATGTGGCCAGAGTGGACGGTTGACAGAGAAACAGAGCTACAGACATCCAGACATACACAGAGATCGAGAGAGACTGAAAGGCAAAAAAGAAGAGCTAAAGAGAAGTTAGAGAGAGGGAGACCAACAGAGCAAATCAGATGGCTGAAAAGCAAACCAACGTTCAGCACAACTTACCAAAACTTGTTAGAGCTGAGCAGACAGAGAAGGGTTTACAGAAAATCACAGAAAAGAGCACGTCAGTGAACGAGAAACCACTTGAAGAGTCAAACATCAAGCAATCCCATTAGCAGTGTGAAGAAGATAGAAATTCGATGCAAGCACATCTATTTCATCTTTTAATCTCTAGGGATAAAAAAAATGGATTGAAGATACCCACAAGACAACCCTATGAACAGCAGGATGATTGTGTGGGATAACAGCTGAATGCGCCATGCAGTACGAACTCACTGATATTGACTTCTCCAGCATACGCTGCTGTTTTCCAATTGATACAGGATCACTGCATTTGGTTGCAAGTAAAGGATATCCTTAACAAGACTTGAAGAATCTTAACAATAAGGCCCAGATAACTTCCACCATGAAACTGGATATTTGACCTTCTTATAAACTAGCAGATTCAATATTAGTGCCCAAACTGAACTTGTTTTAAGTGCGTAGTTCATATAGGATTCCAAGCCAGGTGTCTGAAAATCCCTCCCTTTTGTCACAGCTTCAAATATACTGGGAGTTCGGGCACCATAAATTAATTTTTTTTTTCAAGGAAGTGCCCCCAGCATTGGATGCCCACTTTCCTCATCCGGAATCCTGTCAAAACGCTTTCCCAAGTACACCACTGGTTATCAACAACAACAGTACTTCAGAGAATATTTCAGATTCTGGCCCTCTAACCCTACCCTTCAGTTCCATTGATTTCTTTTTGATCAGTTTGCACAGGGCATTATTTGAATTTAACTGTGACAAAAAACCCAGAAGAGAGAGAGAAAGGGGCATACATGGGTTGGGAAAGAGAATGAAGGGTGGAAGATCAAAAATGAAAAAAGGTAGAAAGAGAACGAGAGACAGAGAGAGAGAAAGAGAGAAAGAAAGAAAGTGAGTGAGACTGAGAGAGAAAGATAAAGAAAAAGAGAGAGAAAAACAAAGAGAGAGAGAGGTAAAAGAGAAAAATTTGTAAAAGCTTTCAGCCATCTGTGGGGATCGAACTTGCCTACAGCACCGATCCACTTAGCAAACGAAAATCATCATCACTTTCCACTTCCGCCATCACAAAATCCTCAAAAAAGGATGGGCAAAGACAGAGCTTCAAGCTCTGACTATCACTCACACGGGAGTTCGTCAATGGAACTTGATGGTAGTTTGAGATGATGCTCCAAGATGTTCCCCTGATGAGCATGTCTATGTGATTCACATCCAGGAATCTCATGTATTTTGTGGGTAGGTCACGAATGGTAGGCTTGCCAAATACTGATTTCGTTTTTTGAGGATGGCATGATGGTGGAAGTGGAAAGTGATGATGATTTTCGTTTGCTAGGTGAATTAGTGCCGTAGGCGAGCTCGATCCCCTCAGATAGCTGAAGGCTTTTACAAATTTTTCTCTTTCAGCACCATCCTGTCTGCTCAAGGTCTCTCCCTTCAAAAAAGAGAGAGATAAAGTGTAAGAGAAGCATGAAGAGACCCACAACTAAGAAGATTGTAAGATGGTGACACAAAGGAGGCACTGAACGAAATCACAACAAAACAGACACTTGCTCACCAGTTTGAAGCTCATTCCTGTCGATCGATCCAGATCCATCAGTGTCGTATGTTCGAAACGTTCTCTGCCAGTCAGTCACATACTTCCACAGAGCTCCAAACTCATCAAATGTTATCGTGCCATTTCCATCACGGTCAAACATTCCTGTTCAGCCAGCAAAATTTTAGGAGGCTTACCTTGCAGCCTTCAAGTTCACACACGAATTCAGTTTCGAATTTTAAACTGAGAAGTGATAACATCCAAACAAGTCAACTCTTCATCTCACTTACCAATCATCAAACGAACCGTTTCTGGATTAAAGGGAGCCCATGATCCTAACACACCAACAAAGAAAAAAAAATTGCTAAACACACCATCAAATAAGGATGTGAAAACTTCCAAGGGAAGTGCTCTTACAACTATGCAACTCTTGTAAATTGTTTTGGTGGAGAGTGCAGGGTGATGTCATTGCCAGGAACTTAAACAGCCAACCTCCACGGAGCAAGAAATTGTTCGGGATGTGCCCTGCTGTGACTCTGTGCGTTTGTGTGCATGGGTGTTGTGTGTGCGTGCGTGCATGTGCGTTACGGCTGTGGGTCTGTGTTGTGCATATATGTACCTGAGAATCTTATAACAACACTGACTGGAGCATGATAGAGGCTACTCATGCAAGTATGCGTATATAATACATGCCGAATCCTAAGTGCTAACAGGATAGAAAAAATAAAAAACTGAGGCATCAAACTGAGGTGCAGGTTTTTGCCAAGGTTTCTTCATATTTTCTAGGTTTTTGTCAAGGTCTTATCATATTTTCGCAAAAGACAAGGATGAGGTATGTATTTTAATCGATGCTAATAAAAACCGCAGATAGCAAATTTTTTTGAAGAAGAAAGCACTCCTGAAAGGAAAGGACAGCTAGCTGCCAGCTGAGCGATGCACATGCAATCGCGCCCACATATTACCAGCTGTTGGCAAGCAGTCCCTCATGGCATAGTTGGATAGGAGCATGACTTCTGATCCAACAGTTCTAAGCATCTGAAGACCAGTTGCTTTATCAGAAAAGCAAGCAGAGCCACTTTGTGACATACGGCTGAGATATGAGTGGACCACAACAATGATGATGTTAGATGTATGTCCAGATGCTTGGTACAGTCAACATGTGGTACTGGAACTTCTCCCAATGAGACTGATCTGTCAAATGGGGAGCAGGTCTTTCTAGAGATATGCGCAGACTTCTTGGCGTTGAAAGAGGTGTTCCAAGTATTAGCCCATTCATCCCAGTGCTGTGCATCTTGTTGCAAGTGACAGTAGTCATGCAGGTAACAGCTGTATGGGGTCATAGATGAGATTGTCATCAGCAAATAAGCAAGGACTTCTCCAGTGGAGATGTGGGAAGGCAAATCTCAGAAATATATAACATATAGAAGAGATCCCAGAAATGAGCCCTAAGAGACACTACTTGAGATATCACAAAATGACGAGCACTTGTAGTCAACTGACGCATGCAGATACTCCTACCTCACCTCACAAATAACCAACGAACCATTTCCATTCTTGCCCTTGTATACTGATGGAAGTCTACTTTAAAAGTAGCAATCTGTGATCAATCCGATTGAATGCCTTTGCCACATCCACAAATGGGGCATGAACATTCTGTCAGTGGTCAACAGACTTTTGCCAGAAGTGCCAGAAGAAGGAAGACCTCCAGCCAGCTGCTAAGGGCAAAATCAACTTCGCTGCAAGACAGAACAAAAGACCACTCTAGTTTGGCCAATGCTTCACAGAGTACATTCCAGCGAGTATAGCTGTAGTCCCATGAGTAAGATACAGCAGACCGTTGCCTTAAAGGCTTGAAGTTCAGTTGTGAAACAGTGGGGCAGTGGTCAGAGAAAAGAATGGAACAATAAGTGAGATGCTGTGGCTGGTTGACAGACATGAGGTTGAGCTGCGTGGGTGTAGTACCATGAATGCCGTGAGCTGGACTGTCCACAACTTGGGATAACCCATGCTCAGTGGCAAAGCATTCTAGAAGATTACCATCAGTATTTCCAGACTGACCATTTCACCACAGATGACTCTTGCAGTTGAAATCACCAACAAGACAAGGAGGGTTGGCAAACCCAGTAAGCAAGCTGGACTTTTGATTATCCAGGAAGTCAGACATAAGAGATGTAAGGGGATAGACAACAACATTTAACATTTTGAGAAAGTTGAACTCCAGTGCATTACAGAGATGAGCACAAATGGAGGGAAGCTCATTGTGCACACAGACTACAACACCACCGCCACGCTCATCTGTTCTGTCACAATGAGGCACCACTTACCAGGTAGGGGTATATATAAGGAAGAGGGAGAGCATGGTCCATGTTGAGCCATGTTTCCGAAAGACAAAAGGCATCGATATTGTGTGAAGCAGTAAGAATTTCTATATCTAGAAGACATGTGCACTAGCAGACTTCGGACATTAATGTGACAAATGTTGAGAGACTTGACCTTAGCCATTACAACAGCAAAAGGTCTTTGGCAGCACCACCCTTGGCAGGTGGGTCACATTCCCATTTGTGACATTGTGCATTCTCAGGCCAAAAGCCATATTTTTCCCTTTGTCATTCTTCTTCGTTCAAAGTCAGTCCAAGTCCAGCAGTAATTACACTCAATTAAATCACTGCTAATAAAACCTATTTCTAAAAACCGGTAACTTATACAAGTGTTTCTACAAGATAACGATCGTTTATACAGGTGTCTATACAATATAAGCATTGTTTTCTCAATTAGACCAATGACTGGAGGTTTTTTTATTTGGCATGATTTAATACTAAATTAACAGTGAAGTTTACATTATCACACAATCTATCTAGAGAAGTCTTGACAACAATCCCAACATTGGAGACACTTCCGCAGCTTTGCAACTATACCCCTCACCTGCTTAGGGAGATTTTAAACGACATGTATATCAACAATGTCTTTCAAGATCATGATAATTACTAGTCCGGATGATATCGGCGGGTCAACATAGCGCATGGGGTGTAAGCTTACAACGATATAACTCTTCATATAGTCCAGAGATGGGGTCTATCAAATGGGTTGGAAATATAGCTAGTAGACTTACATCTGAGTATAATGTAGATCAGCAGCTGTGTAAGTGGTCTACAATAATCTCAGGGCTCTACGCAGCGGACTTTGCGACCTCTGAAACTATAAGAGATTGATCTGAGTTGCTTCGTAACCGTTACAGATATTTGGCACACACGTTATCACGCATAAACTAGGCTGTTACATGTCATGATGACTGACGGCTGAAACCCTTGTGTCACACCAACAGCTGGCATACCGTTTTTCAGCGATCGACTCAGCTCATCTGCATCAATACTTCCACTTCGGTCTGTGTCCACCCTGATAAGAACCGGAAAAAATCGTACTAGTAACCGTTTACTGCTATAGCCAGTAGCAGGTAGTTACTAACAAATGACAGAGCCCTGTAACAACTGCTGAATACCTGCTGATTCGCCAAGGCGCGCTCACCTCTGAAACATAGCCCATAATTGATCCCTCGATAGCTCGCCACCTGAATGCGCCATTGTCGTCTGCTCTACGTCGGTCAAACAAGCTGCCTTCCAGAAAAAAATTGTCGTCTGACAGCTTGAAATAAAGACGACAGGAGAATTTCGCAAGCAGCAATCTAGAGGGCGAGTACAGGAAGAGAAGAGCTAACAAGAACAGAGTCGAAAATCGAAAGCCGCCTATCTTAATCTGAATAGCTAGCTCGCCTAGCACTGGTGGTGTTACTTCTAGCTCTTTCGCATGCTTCGAGGCTTTAGCTGGTAAGCAGTCAAGCGCGCTACATCGCGATAGCCATGTGATAGCCTTACAGCAGATCATAATGTATGCATATGCATAGATATGTCGATTGCATATTGAAACACGACGATATCGATCACGCGCATTATTGATGTCCCGGAAAAACTAGCGTAGCGCCTGGGGCCAAAGCCTAGCCCAGGGCCGCTAGCTAGCTCCGCAGCCAGCGGCGCTAGGGATTCGGCGTTGGTCCAGCCACGCCAAGTTGCCACTCTACGTGCCGCCGATCGACTGGTTCTCTAGCCCTTTAAACAAAGACTGTCTACAACCATATCCACGGTTCAAGCCACATTTTGCTTCTTCGCACTCAAGGTCTTTCTGTCGCCAAACTTGTCTGACCGTGTAGACTGACCAGAGTCCGCGGCTCAGTTGTAAGTTTTGGACAACAATGGCTCGCGAAAAAGAAGTCGTTAACCTTGTGGACTCTGTGCCTATTACATGTCACGCATGGAACGCCGACATGACACGTAAGTCCGTCTTCGCGTTGCCATCTTTAGCTCAACTCGGCTGTACTTTCCGTACTTTCTGAGATTGTTTCGAAAATAATAAGAACTCTCTAACATCGGAAGCCCGCCCCTAACTGTAAATTTTTTTCAGAGATTGCCCTGTGCCCGAACTCCAACGTCGTGAACATCTATAGGAAAGCTGGCGGGCGCTGGGAACTAGAACAGGAGCTAAAGCAGGTGTGTTCAATCGCGTGGCTGGGTTTAGCAACATGCACGGTGTGCTGAACAAACAGACCATAATTATCTAGTTGTTGCAAGGGAATCGGTAACGTTGAATTGTGGATACTAACGAAACAGCTCCTATTTTCACCGCTTATGCCGGCCACAGCCCAACACTGGTCAGGTCTGGTCTCACTTGTATCTCCTCTTTACGTGTGCAGCATGGTCAGCGAGTGCTTGGCATCGACTGGGCGCCAAAATCCAACCTTCTGGTAACCTGTGGAGAGGTGAGAGTACTCTGCTCAACCCTCAGCCTGGTTGAGGGTTAATTTTAGGAAGTCGGGCTAGGGAGGTACAGGTTAGCATTGTTATCGTTTCAATGTTACTCAGTTCATGCATCCCAAACTTAGCCCAGTGCCGCCATGAATCGGTGCATTTGTACTACTTTTGACTTGGTTTATTTCATGTGGCATTTTCTTGCTCCAGGATCGGAATGCTTACGTGTGGAACAAAGACCCGACAGCGAAGGAGTGGAAGCCTCAGCTGGTGTTGCTGCGTATCAACCGTGCGGCTACGTGCATCAGGTGGTCACCGAATGGTATGTAAAATTTATTCAGACTTTACTCAGTAGTGCCCTGGCCATCATTGGTTGAAACGGCCCTGATGAAGCCTAATGGCTCTGGATACAAGATTTCTGACACTGACTTCTGCTGTGTTAGTTGCTGGTGCTAATGGCATTGGGCAGTCATACTGTACACGGAACTGTTGCTGTTAAGGGTCAGCTAGTTGTCCAACCATCTAGTCCTAGCCATCTCGGCTGCCCACTATAGCTACTTGTTCCTGTGCGTGGTGATCATGGTGTTTGTCTTGATGCATTCTTCATACAACAAACTGCCTGACCAAACAATCTCTCCAACTCTACTGAACTCCCATGGTCATACAGTACACATGATGTAATCGTCAATTCTGTTGTTGGGCACATCAAGTCTTGGGCATTTCAGGAGAGTCAAATCAACACACAGCCCAGAGGTCAATACAAGAACTCAGACAGACTTTGATCAGGCATTTTTTTTCATTCCAAGATCACAAGATGTAGACTCCTATCCGTGATGACAGGTGTTTTATTCAGAGCCCTATTGAGCCACAGATATTGACATTAGCATTAACTACTGGTTTCATCAGTGGTGGGTTGTCACTTGACCTTTCACAGTACAGTATGAAATGTTCAGACCAAGTTACAGCACGCTGTTCAGTAACTTGCTGATAAAGTGTATGTATAATCCATGGTAGCCAATGCACTGTGATTATATGGACACAAGCCGCTAATCCCGTTAGTGTCTATTTCATGGAATGAAAAGCCACCGAACTAAGTAAGCCTTATCAACCTAGTAGCGCCAGTGGTTTTGAGAACACTAAGCTAGTAGTGACTTATCAGGGCTGAAGGCAGGAGGGCACATTTGCCAAGTTAAGCCTGATCCTGGTTATTATCAGTATTAGGCCATTGAGATTGCTCCAATATGTATTACTTTGCACTGATCAACCAGCACAGTAAGTGACATAGACTGTTGCTTTGCATTTGTTCTTCAAACCTTGCAGAGCAAAAGTTTGCAGTCGGCTGTGGAGCACGGGTGATCTCTGTTTGCTACTTTGAGAAAGAGCAGGACTGGTAAGCTGCAGATTGCTGGACTTCTCAGTGAAGGGCGGGCAAGACTCAAAGCTGAAACCTGTATTGGTCATTACTTAACTGTAAGACCGCTCCAGTGGCATAGCTCAACCTTGTGTTTGTATCTTAGAAGAAATCCAACTGGAGATCTAGGGTGGAGGTGGAGGGGTGGAGGTGAAGAAGTGGAGGGGTTGAGGGGATGGAGGAGGTGGAAGGGTGAGGGAGTGAAGGGGTGGAGGTGTGGAGGGGTGGAGGGTTGAAGGGGGTGGTAGGGTCGTGGGGTGGAGGGAGTGGAGGGTTGAAGAGAGTGGAGGATGGTGGGGTGGAGGGATGGAGGGTTGAAGGAGGTGGAG
>JAOWAW010140875.1:0-10811 GCA_028565695.1 Nicola tetela
TGTGTGTGTGTGTGTGTGTGTGTGTGTGTGTGTGTGTGTGTGTGTGTGTGTGTGTGTGTGTGTGTGTGTGTGCTGTCCACACACTGTTAACTGCCTCTGATTCTCTTCCATGCTGTAAATATTTCAGAAGTTTGCTCTAGACTCACAACTATCAGTAATTATTGATTTCCACAATTGCCCTCCTGTTTTGGTGGTATTTTGTGCTGTCTGTTCAAACTGAAAAAAAGATCACCTAGCAAAGCATCAAATGTTCATGGCTGACAAATCTCTAATTTGTATGTGCTATATGGATCTGCAAGAGAAACTGGAGTCTTTGTTGTATACCCATCTTTGTGGAGAGAGAAAAACGCCATGGATTCGATTGGATTGTGCACAGGACAGTGCTCACTGCTATGACTATGAAAATCAGTTACAATGCAGTCACATGGATGAGACAATTTTTTCTTTTTAAATGCGAAAGATGTTTTTGTTGGATGTTCTCTTGCTACAGTTGTTCCTGGACTGTGAAAATCTAAAGGCCCCACTCTGACAGGACATGTAATATGTTAGAGTACTTGAGGAAAAAGCATCCATGGTTGGGAGAATGAAAATGTGCGCTTTCCTGTAAACTTGGTCTCATGGTTCTCAACCGGCCGGGTTTATGGTATATTCTCTGATTGGGGGAGGGGAGGGAAGAGAGATCCTGGAACACCAGACATATTCAATTAGGAAAGCACACTGGAAATTAAAGCAAGATGACAGGCAGACAAAAGAGCCTAAAGAGCTGCAGTTCATGGCCTACCATTGCTTTGTAATCACTGGGTGAGCACCAAGTGGGAAAAAGAGACGAATCAGCAGATCCTCTCCCGCCAAAACCAATTACAATAATTACATTTCAATTTCTACTATGTATGAGGATGGGTACCTATGGTCACTGTAATGAACTGGGCTGTGCATAGTACACTGCCTTGTTCCCTGTGTGGCATAGTGCAATGCAAACTGTTCCTGCTGGACAAAACAACAGAAACAAGAACTATAGAATATTTAAAGTAGCATCAGCTTAGGTGACAAATTCACAAATGAGAAAAAAAAACAGAAGTACAACTACAAGCTTGTACTGCCTAATTGGCTGAAAAAAAGCAGATCAATAGTATTTACGAATTTTTTTACCAAATTGTTTTCACCTAGTGACAAGGAGCGTAAATAAGATCTTGAGAAACAAGCTGAAATAGAATATTTTTGATTTTATCAGATGTGACAACTGAACATTGATAAACACTACAAGAGACCACTAATAAACAACTCAAGATGCAGAACCAGCTGCCATTTTCCCTTGCAGCAATTCACAAACGGCTGCTCGCTGAGAGAATGTCTTGGCTTTGCCTTGGTAGCGACCTTTGCGTCCTCCTCCTTTTGCGTCCAGCATGGTTGCCACTCTACACAGAGAACAGGTGAAGACCAAGCAACATCCAGGTTGCCAACACAATTCTCTAAAGAAACACATTACTTGCTTGAGTGAAGTGTTAGGTATATAATTATAGCCATTAAAAATTTCATTGATAGACTCAGGTCATGGCCAAAATTTAGCCAACCTGAACAGTGGCCACTTCTGGTCAACTTAGTATCAAGTTGATTTAAACAGCCAGCTGTTTTGCAAAACATCTGCACACCTTGGCCCAAGCTCAGCAACAATGTCTTGTGGTCCTGCTAGAAGAAACTGGCCAGGCCCTTTGTCTGGTCCGCATGATACGAACAGCAACACACCCTGTGAAGAAAATGGAATGAAAAACATGACATTAAAGTAAACTCACAGAAATCTTGGCAGACACCTAAAAAACAGACGAATATGACTTTCTTCAATAAGAACAAGGTCACTGCAAGTTACCACCAGTATGAATGCAGGCATTGTGGGGCGAGTGAATGCGCAGCTTAGTAACCCGAGTTACATATAGACAAATGGTACAGGGAAGGCGAAATGTTTATCCATGTAGTTCATAGTAGTTATCCGTGTTGGGGCTTTTGCCATTTGGCCACACACGTAGACACAGCAGGGATGCGTATGCAACGCACCAGACATTTGTTTGCTCAGGCACGCATGACAGACAATGTAGATTGACCAGACATTGTCATCTCTACTCAGGCATGCATGGTGGACCACGTAGACTACCACGTCCCACATGTACATAGGGTCTTTGCCCCTAACCAGTGTGCATGCTAAGCATAACCACTGCATCGTACATGGAATGCGCATCTTAGTAACCCACAAGCAAGCAGTGCCCATCGTGGATATATACCAGATGCCTCACACCATATGATAATTCGACTATTGAGTCCAAAAGGTGGGCAAGCGTCAATAAAAACAACAATCGGTAGTTTGGCTCAATCATTGTGCTGCTGTTTATATCTAACTTGCAACAAGAGCTGTGTGAACAGTATAAAACAAATTGAAAAAAGTGCATCACAATGAAATGAATTAATAGAAATACCAGTACTTCAGGGCACCATGCTACCAACTACTCAGTGTCCAGCATCCATGGTTAATGTCAAAGCCTGAATCATTGCAAAAAAACGTTTCTACAATATTCACTCTTGGCACAATTAAAGAAAAGTGAAAAAGCTTTCACCTATACTCCAGACACACTGAGCTAAGGTTGAAGTCCATGGGCCAATTTGAAAGAGCTTCAAAAGTTGTACCTCATAGCACCCCTCTCCAAACTTTGTCTTTCTGCTCCACAGACTTTGTTTGTTGTGCCTTGAATAGCACTGATACTAGTTGGGGTCTCAGCACCACCATGCGACTGCACTTACTCAAAATATTGGCAATCACTCCCCACTCACTGTTATTAAATTACATGTATATTGCTGGTCTCTGGACAATAATCAAATGGATATTGGACAATGCTTTTTGTTGAACCCCGGTTTTAGGACACTGCTGCTCAATTTCGGACCAAATAAATTCATTCAAATTAACCTTCATTTAATTATACTCAATAGCATCAAATTGAATGCACCCAGTAGCAGTCAGCCAGGTCTACTAGTATGTATGCTTTCACTTCACAAGTCAGTGAGGATGCCCGGTCAGTACTGCCATCACAGGGCATATTGTGAGCAATCCATTGTCTACTGAAGCTCATCATTGTGTTTGATCAATTGTAACATGGATGTAAAACACTGTTAGGCCTGTAATATCCTGCACCAAATGTATTATTACCATATTGTCAACGGACTATTCGGCAATCACACAGCCCCGGACAGATGCATCTGAGGATCAGAAGCATTGTGCCTGAATAATTCATTGTTATAGCCATGATGAAAAACTAAACAAAGGTGGGTAGGTGTATGCAGTGTGAGTAACTCAATTATGGTGTTACCAATGGGGCTGGGCTAGTAGCAAGGACATGAAGCGCAGCATGATTAATGTGTGCTGTCCAATATGTTTTTACAGATATGTAGTGCAGAAACAACTCAGTGACCAGTGGCCCATCTAGCACTAACGAGTGAACAATCAACAAAAATATGAACAAGAAAAGAAGCAAAACAGAAATTAAACTACAGAAAGAAAACAAACACTTCGCTTGGTTAAAAAGTTTGCTGCATGGCAATAAGCATAAAAGATACATAACAAACTTTCAAGACAACTATTAACATGAATGGCAGTCTACATTCCGGCTCCAAAGCATCATACTCAGTACTTTGGGTATAAATGTGGATCAAAACCAGAGTCATGAAAAAAGACAGCATCATTGCCGGCATGCAACCTGGCTGAAACATCATCTGCCTGATACTGTCTGGTGGCTGAGAGAGAATGTCATTATTAATTAATACCATTAATTCATCAAGGGGGCATACTCATGGTTAGTGTATGGCTGCAATTCATCCCAGCATACTGCATAAGAACAGACTGGCTAAGCCAAGCCTGACAGTGGGACAAGTGATGAATGGCAAGGTCTCAACTCCACGCTGCACAATACTAAATACTACATGTTATTTCCACATTTTGTATATCCATGCACTCTCTCCATGATGTGTGGTCTGAAACTACAGAATGCACAATAGTTTGTACAGTGACATCGTGAGTGCTTGTACAAATGATCCAAACTAAAATGTGCCACCGTGAATGTTTATGGATTTACTGTAACGGAGACTGAAATTGAAACAGTAAATGTTTCAAAGTGCTGACACAATAAAAGGCAACTGTAGACAAAACACAAAACAAAGAACCTGAAATAAAGCTGATTCTGAAAGGGACATCCTAATTCGAGGTGAGTCAGTGTGACGTAGGGAATACGTTTCACTTGTATTGTTTCAGTGCAATGTAAGGGAATAGGTGTGTGTCTGCACGTCCAGCAGTATATACTTGATTTCATGGATCTGCCACTTTGAGCGACAGTAAAACATTAATATGCCTGTTAGGCTGTTACGCATTTTAAGACTTGAAGTTAACGCGTTTGTTGCTATAATCTCTAACAGCTTGTGATCACTGTCCACAGTCACTTGTCAACCAAGAACATACTGCCTGATTTGAGTCATGGCAAAAGCAACTGCCACAAGTTCTTTCTCAAGTTACGCATAATACACTTCAGCTGTTGTCAGTACCTGGCTTGTAAACGCAATTAGTTGTCCTTGCTGCATCAAGGTATCACCAAAACCGGTACTGGATGCATCACACTGTAACACTGTGTTCAAACTTTTGTCAAAATATCATAGCACTGGCTCTCACGTTATTGCATCCCTAATACTTTGGAACACTTGATCCTGAAGATCTGTCCACAAGAACATCACTTTGTCTTTGAGCAGCTGGAAGATGGGCTCAGCTATGTCTGCTTATTGTGGCAGATATCTTGAAAGATAGTTGATCATCCCAGAAGCAGCTTACTTACTGCCAGCTCTGAGCTTGGCCTCTCCATTTCCAAAATGGCTCTGACCTTCTCAGGATCTATCTTCAGACTCTCTGAAGTGAAAATGTACCCACAATAGTAGACCTCTCATACTTGGAATCTTGATTTCTCAGGCTGTAAGTTAATCCCTTTCCCCTTGCACTGTTACAAAATTGCAAGAAGACAGGCATTACCGGTATGTTGCTCAGCTGCTTTCTCCCAGGTCTTCCCTTCACCAATTACAACAGGTCATCCACGATGGCATGTGCACCCTCTAGTCCGACAATGCCACCTCAAGCTGACTCTGAAAGGTTTCCAGCACTGGAGCAATTCCAAATGGCATGCACAACCAGCAAGACATCCCAAATGGTGTGATGAACATGAGATAATGCAACTCCTTGTCAAGGGCAATATGCCAAAAAGCTACTGCATAGATCACATACACTGAATACATGTGCTCTGATGAGTACTGGTAACAAGTCATCCACAGCTGGCATACTATAGGATACCGCACTCTTTCTAAAGCTTTATTCAGTGATCTTGGATCGAGACACACTCGCAACTTTCCATTCAGTTTTTCTTCAAGAACTATGCTGGAAACCCAGTTTGTTGGAATGGCAACTTTGGTGATTACACCTTCCTTAGCCAGGTCAGCACCAGTTGCAATTGCAGTGCTCCTGCATGACCACTGGTATCCTGCAAACAGGCAGCTGCACCGGTCGAGCCTGACGATCTACCCCCAAGTGCAATTTGCTGTCGAACTGCCCAAGAGCATCATCAAAAACATCAGAGAACTTCAGTAAAATGTCATCTCTGGCCAGTTTCCTGCTATGAAAACCATCGCCATCCATCACCACTGCCATCACTATGGTGCTTTAGTTAAACCCATGAGCTGGCTTGTTCTTGCTCCAATTAATGTCACAGGTGTATCTTCAACAACAAGGAACTTACACTCATACATGTTGGATGTCTTCAGATGCGTTATGTCCAGCTAAACTCTATGCATTGGTGCAAGCACTGTGCCATTGTACAGTCGGAGCTTGTGTGATGTTTGGAAGACCTCATCAATTGCACTTCAAATCATTGCCACTGATGATGTTGCATGACGTGCAGGTGTCTAACTGAACTGCATCCTGGAGAGTTGTCGACCTGAGTGAACCAGCATGTTCACAAACACCCTCTCTGGATAACGTCCAGCAGCGTCACTCATTGTTTGGAGAATGTACTCTTCCAGGAAATTGTCCCCCTTGGAATTGACACACTCACCTTGAAGCTCCTCAACGGCCATTAGCGTGAAATCACCCGTCCACCTGTCCAAGCTTGAGTCTTCACTTACTGCGTAAACCTGTCTCCCTTGACTGAAATCTTGTTGAGCACATTGCGAGGCATAGTAGTTTAAATGCCCACAGCTTTTGCACCGCTGGCTGTACACTGGACAATTCCATGGACCTCTCCAGTGTTTCCCTCCGCAATAACGACACTTGCCAGACATGTCTAGGTGATTCAAGGCTGGTGCAAGCTGTCTGCAGATGCTTGAGACAAATAAGCCCTTCAACTTTCTTCCTTGACTACTGGGTGGTGAGACCTTTGTGAGGTTATGTCCAATGTCTGGCACTTCAATGATTCTGCCCCCTTGCATATTATATTGATGTATTCTTGAAGACTATGATTGCTCTTCCGTAGCACTCTCTCCCCCAGCATATCACTACATAGCCCACAAATCAGCTCATCTTGTAACAGTTGTTCAAAAGTGATGTTTTTGAGGTCCCACTCCTGCAAAAGGTGTTGCAGCTCCACAATGTAGGCAGTTGTTGACTGCCTCACCCTGGGTTTCTTGACAAGAACTTGTGTCATTCATACGTCACGTTTAACTTACCGACATGGTAGTCCTCAAGCAGCTTCAACACCATTGTGACATCGTTCCAGTTGCTTTCCTGCCCAACCTGTAGTCCATAGTAAATCTCTGAACCAGTTGCCCTGAGCACCCCATGAAAAACCGCAGCACAGTACTGAGCCGACTGCCCAGCTAACTTGCTAGCAACAATGTAGTCTTTCCATTGCTGTTTGCAAATTCTCCACTCCCTGAATGTGAGCTCTTGCTGCAGCTGTGGTGGTGGCACACCGATAGTAACACTAGCAACTGTGGTGGTGGCACACCGATAGTAACACTAGCAACTGTGGTGGTGGCACACTGATAGTAACACTAGCAACTGTGGTGGTGGCACACTGATAGAAACACTAGCAAGCGCTCGCTGCTGTTGTGCTTGACCCACTTTTGTCATTGTGTTTTGTAACTCGCAGCTACTGAATCATCATTCATTGAATAGCTCTGAATGAACTGCAGCAATGCACCCAAACTGAACACTCATATATACAAGAACTGCTAGTGCTAAATATACTAGCACCTGGAGCAATGGACCAACAATCACACATGCATGCACGCACGCATGCACGCATGCGCACGCACACACACAATCACACACATATACACAACACTAGGAACCTAACAAATAACCTGGAAAAAGGTACAACACAATAAAATAAAGGCTCTGGAGTACAAGTGAAGGGTTGTTTCTTCCTATTATACCAGTGAAGGGTTGCTCATCGCTATTGTACAAGTGAAGGATTGTTCCTTGGTATTATAAGGAAGCAAGGAACAATGGCATCAAGAGAATTCTTCAAACAATGTGAAAGGCGCAACATTTTTAGATCACTCTCCATCTTCGGGTTGAGTGGTGCTCTGGAAGTCTTGCCCAAACAGGCTCCCATGCCAGTACTGGCATTTCATGAGTGGTGAAAAATCAGGTGCAGTGATTTGTATGAACAAGTCAGGTCAACCATGCCCCTAAACCCTAGGAGAGCAGCCTGTTACATAACCAATGAAAACACTACATAGTTAATTAGACAACTTCATCATGCCATTGCTCCCAAAAAGCAGAGCAGTTCAAAGTTGAATTTCAACTTCTAGGGCCTTGCCTTGTCCTGAAGTCCATTAGCAAGTACGTTCATGAACTCCATGTCACCATCTTCCCTGCAACAACAAAGACAAGGAAAGATGATGAAGCACACGGCATGCCTGCACAATGACAAGACACTATCAGCTGTGACACATCGTGTGCACATGTACACAAATACACATTTCTATTTGTATAAATTAAAAATGTGCACAAACATAAGTGTGAATTTGTGTAACTATCATCCTAGTGTGCACAAAAAAAGCTACCCTTGACTTTGACTAGGTGGTATTAATGCAATCACTACTGGCTTAGAACTGTTAGGCTTGCTTTGGTTATTGTAGTAGTGTTGGATTTCAATGACTGAGGCAGATTTGGTGTGTTACCTATCCACCTTAAGTGATTTAAAGCTGTGAAAAAAGGTTAGCCAGTAGTGCCAGTACACCACTGATAATTCGTTCTTTTCAATTAACTTTGAGCTGATACCTGCCTGCTGGAAAACATCCCATCAAATTTCACACATTTGAAATAAGGACAAAAAGAACAACCTCCATGGATTGCCCCACAAAAAAATTTTCTTCCTGTGGGGAGAAAAACCAGCACAAATGCTTGCACAGCTCACCTGTGAATACATAACACTGGCTTACGAGGAGATGCAGTAAGATGGCGTTCAACTACCAACTCAGCAATTTCACGAAGCTGGTTCCGAATGGTCTGGCAGAAAACACAGAAATGATGAAAGAAGAAGAAATGGTTGTTTGTTAGAGTTGAAATCTGCTGATGATCTAGATGTTGAGGCAGACACCAGTTCACACAATCTGTAAACTGGAGTTCCACATCATCCACAAACTTGGCAAGAAAGGTATTAAAACCACCTCTACAACAACACTGTTCCACCTTTGCAATGGTACTGTTCCACCTCTACAATGGCACTGTTCTCATTAACCTTTTTACTGTTATCTATAGATTAGACACTGAAAAGTGAAAACTTCTGCAAGCTACCTGCAAATGTGCAAATGCATGAGCAGGTGTTGTATGAGCATAACAATTAACACAAACCCTTCAACTACTGCAGTCATTGCATGTCCAAGTCCACAATCAAAATTAGCTGTGGTGCAGAAAGTACCTTTGCTTGTGAGCGCTGACTTTTCAGAAGCCGGTCAACAAAATCTGGGTGTTCATCAGGGCCGACACTGAAAAAAAAAAAAAAAAAAAACATGACAATTCACCAACAATCACAACAACTGAATAAACCCAAATCCAGGCATGCACTGTGTAAATTGAAGCACTTTGTGCTTCAAGCCTGCAGCCCAACAGCAACAACAGTCAAGGTGAATATAAGCTTCAAAACAATTGATAAGGGCTTCTTCAGTGCAGATGTCATGAACACAGAGCTTGCTGTCAGAATGGGTTGCCTGTGGCTATGTTGAGGGCAGAAAGGGCAGTCAAATTGATGTAGCCTGTAACCAGCTTCACAGACCTCAGGTCACACAGACAGACAGACACACACACATACACAAAGTCTCCATGTTGTTGATGCTGCTTTCACTCACTACTCACTGGTCTTTATGTTGCATTCTTTACTCACATGTACTATAAGTTGCAGGAGCATTCTTGCAAAGGAACACAACCATGCGACTAACCATTTTCTCCTCTGTCACCAGCTAAATGAAGAGAACATGATTGGTGATCTCCTAGTCACAAAGTGTTCTTCGTGACAAATAAAGCATTGTTTGGAGAGCATGAGCAAGCTAAAATGTTTTGTAAAAATGGCATACCAAACCCACCAATAATGGGAAACACAACAGTCAACAGCTCACCTAGTGCACACCTGCAGGTTTCTATCTCACTCTGGGCACTTGAACCAATTTAGTTAGGAAGTCTGCTACTTTAACCAGCAAGAATTGACCAACACATTCCAACGAGACAAATGAACAGCTAATCACCACGACTTCCTCTCCCACAACAGGAACATGTGCATATTGCCCATTTGCAAAGGGTGGTAGGAAAGCTTAACATCTTCTGACCAACAAACCTGAGAAGGCGAGTCAGTTGTCTTTCTGTGTCCATGCAGCGGCCAAGCAAAACAACAGCCCTCTGCCCAGCCACATAGTACAGCAACATATTGCCACGCTTTGGTTCGGTGTGCAGCAGGCAGATAGCCTGCCACAGGAACATAAGCAAAAACATCCAGATATGGAAATCAACCAAAAAAAAAACTTGCAAGAAAATAACTTAATTAAGCAATTGGTAGATCTACCTACCACTACCAGAAACACTGAATGGACTCCGAAGCAACCTTGGCATACATCCCCTACATGTCAGTGACAATGAATACTTCACAGCTACACATTACATATCCATTGTCAATTAAGACTTGTCTTCAAGTCATGATGGCTGACTAAACTGAAATCTGATAACTCTCTACTATTCTCATGATAAATCTTAAGTTCAGTGACAAAAAATCATCACAGGAAGATGGGAAGAATAATGTCTCCACTTATGGATAAATTGCAGCAACACCAGATTGCCATAGCTACCACAAACCTGCACACATGCATTGATAAATGTACGCATATACATACACATGCTTGTGTTTGAACAGAAATAAAACTGATACACAACACAAGTGGTACACATTAGACATGGTACAGATATACACACCTGTAGATGACTGAGATTGGAAACATGTGTACCACAGCACATGTTTGAATCAATGCCTGAACAAAGGGAAGTCCATTGCAATCAATTACAAACAGTTCCATCAACAAAAGGAAAGAAAACCTAAGCAGGACACTAGGCAGGAAATACATACAGTCACAAACAAGACATTGCATAGAATAGAGATATCATACTCGGTATTCATCATTACAAGCAACCTTGTTGATCCAGTGGGGGCTGTGGATCAGTTCTTTTATCAATCATGTGTGTGTGTGTGTGTGTGTGTGTGTGTGTGTGTGTGTGTCAATTCGAAAAGAAAGGTGTATGCAACAGAGCACAT